>PVHP010007592.1:0-44242 GCA_004024765.1 Zapus hudsonius
GTAGCCCAGGCTGGCCTCGAACTCATATCTTCCTGCCTCTGCCTCTTTAGCAATGTCCTACCAGCGTGTGCCACCACAACCAGCTATATTTTCAAATTATTTTATTTATTTGCAAGCAGAGAGAGACAGAATAAGCATTCCAGGGCCTCTTGCCACTGCAACTGAACTCCAGATTCATGTGCCATTTTGTGCATCTGGTTTATGTGGTACTGGGGAATCGAACTCAGGTCATCAGATTTTGAAGGCAAGCACCTTAACCACCTAACCATCTCTCCAGCCCTAAAAATATATTTCTTTAAAAAAAAGATAGATGCTAGCTGGGCATGGTGGCTCACACCTTTAATCCAAGCACTTGGGAGGCAGAGGTAGGAAGATCCATGTGATTTTGAGGCCAGCCTGGAGCTATAAAATGAGTTCTAGGTCATCCTGGACTACAGTGAGACCCTATTTTAAAAAACAAAACAAAACAAAAAAGGGCTGGAGAGACAGCTCAGCAGTTAAGGCACTTGCCAGCAAAGTCTAATGACCTGAGTTTGATTCCCCAGTATCCATGTAAAACCAGATGCACAAAGTGGTGCACAAATCTGGAGTTCATTTGCATTGGGTAGAGGACCTGACCCACCCATTCTCTCTGTCTGTTTCTCTTCTATATCTCTCTCTACTTGCAAATAAGTAAATAAAAAGGAAAAAATATATTCAAAAAATAAAAGTTTAAAAAATAAAAATAACAAATATGTTAACATTCTTATTTGTAAGAAAAGAGAAATCGAAGAAAAAGAGAACAGTTGTGCCAGAGCCTCCAGCTGCTGCAAAAAAATCTCCAGATGCATGTGCCTCTGTGCATCTGGCTTTACATGGGTTCCAACCTAGGTTGTTAGGCTTTGCAGGTAAGTGTCTTAACTACTGAGCCATCTCTACAGCTCCTTATTTAGATTTTTAAAAATTAATTATTCAGACAGGTGTGGTAACATATGCCTTTAATCTCAGCACTGGGCAGACAGAGGAAGGAGGATTGCTGTGAGTTTGAGGCCATCCTGGAGCTACAGAGTGAGTTCCAGGTCAGCCTGAGCTAGAGTGAGACCCTGCCTCAGAAAAACCAAAAAAAAAAAAAAAAAAAGATTATTTATTTATTTGTATGCATGTGTGTGTTTACCCATGTATACATGTGTTCATTTGTGACACACACACGCCACTGTGTACATGTGGAGTTCAGAGGACATCTTCTGGGTCTGTTCTCACCAGTCCACCTCATTTGAGACAGGGTTTCTCTTCATCTTGTTTTGCTGCTGTTCTTTTTGCTGTGCTCCAAGAGCTTCCAGGAAATTCTGTTTCCACTTCTGTTGCGGTCAGCTTTCTAGTTGCTGCGCAGAAAGAACCCAAGCAAAAGTGGCCTGTGGAGGAATGGGTTTATTTGGCTTATGGACTCGAGGGGAGACTCCATCCTGGCAGGGAAAACGATGGCATGAGCAGAGGGGTGGACATCACCTCTGCCACAGCACTGGAAACAGCAGCAGGAAAGTGTGCCAGATACTGGCAAGGGGAAGCTGGTTTATAATCCCCATAAGCCTGCCCCTGACAACACAGCTCCATCAAGGTTGTTAAAGCCAAACTGCCATCAGCTGAGGATCGATTACCCAGAACACATTCATTTGTTTGTGGGGGACACCAGAATCAAACCATGACAGTCCACCCCTGCCTGGCCCCCACAAACTAATAATCATACATGATGTAAATACAATGTGTTCAGCTCAACTCTTAAGTCCCCACAGCTTTCAACTGAGCCATAATACCAAAAATAAACCCGTAATAGCACAGAACATTCACACTGCAAAAACATGAGGCACAGCAAAAACAGATTGAAGCAATACAAGATTTAAAACAAGCAGGGCACCATCAATCTCTAACTCCAAGTTCAATAATTCTAACCAGTAACAAGTATGTGGGAGATTCAATTCCACCCCTCCAGCTCAGCTACTCACAATTTAGGAAAACTTCATCCGGTGCTGGCAGCTCGCCTTGGCACCCATCCATAGTCCTGGAATTCTTTGGGTCTCCATTGCAACCTACAGTTGTTCATCCTCATGGCTCCATCAGGCTCCATGCAGGCAATCTAGAACACCTGCTTCATATGCCAATGGCCATTTTTCAAAAACAAAACTGTGTTGCAAATCTAATGACCCTCTCTTCTTGCATTTGTTATACTCCACAGAACCAGGTGGGTTGCCAGTTTGTTAATCCAGGGGTGATCAAAGCATTCAGGCCCCTTACTTCAAAGGATCTGCATTCTTCCTGTTGTTCCAATGCAGATCAGCTGGCCCAATCTCAATGGTTGTAATCTCTCAAACAATTGCAGGTGAATGGGCAGCAGTTTTGACCCAAAGATCTTTCTGTGCCATCTCTATCTGCTCACACCAGTTCATCTTTATGTAAAACAACCCTGCACAGGTTCTCAGGACACAGGCAGGCAGAATGCAGCAAGCCTCTCACACAAACTGCTTCTGGCACAGTCCTGACAAAGTTCTTTTTCACCCTCATAAGCCAAACCTCACAGTCCATAGTTCTTACTGCATTCAGGTCTTTAAACTCTGACCAGAATGATCCATCACGCTGTACTTACAGCACTGCGAGGCATCTCTTAGGCTAAGATTCCAAACCCGTCCTTATTCCTCCTGCATATCAATTCCAAGATGCCAAAGCCACAGAATCAGGGTTCCAGCAGCAACAGATGACCCCACATCCTGGTACCAGAACTGTTGAGGTCAGCTTTCTAGTTGCTGTGCAGAAAGAACCCAAGCAAAAGCAGCTTGTGGAGGAATGGGTTTATTTGCCTTACAGACTCGAGGGAAACTCCATCCCTGGCAGGGAAAAGAATGGCATGAGCAGAGGGGTGGACATCACCTCTGCCACAGCTCTGGAAACAGCAGCAGGAAGGTGTGCCAAATACTGGCAAGGGGAAGCTGGTTTATAATCCCCATAAACCTGCCCCCAACAACACAGCTCCATCGAGGTTGTAAAATCCAAACTGCCATCAGCTGAGGATCAGTTACCCAAAACACATTCATTTGTTTGTGGGGGACACCTGGATCAAACCATGACAGCTTCCCAGCTTACTGTCAGAATACTGGGTTTACAAAAGCCCACCACAGCTTCTGGCTTTTTACTGGAGTCTGAGGTTCATACTCAGTTTCCCGGGCTTGATTAGTAGGCACTTTTCCACTGAGCCATCTCCTTATCCCCAATTGTTTAGTGTAGATCTCTCTAAATCCTTTAAAGGAAGAACCTTAATTTTCCTATTTCTACATTTAGTGAAATGCAAAATGAAGTATATGAAGAAAATTGTAGTACCTAAATTAGTTGGAAAAGTAGGAAATAGAGTGTTTTAATAGTTTTTGAACTGTTCAATTCTGAGTTATGAATATTCTTTGGTACTATAAAACTTGTCAAGTGATGTTTCTTTAAAGTTTAATTGCATAGTGGAATCTGTTAGATCTGTTTTGTGTGTGTGTGTTTGTGTTTGTGCATGTGTGTGTGCTGGAGATTGAACCTAGGGTGTCACACATGCAGCATGTGCTCTACAATTGACATATATCCCAAGATTTTTTTTAAATTTGAGACAGGGTATCTATTTGTCTGTTTATCTATTTATTTATGTGGAAGATAGTGGGCACACCAGGGCCTAATGTTGCTGCAAACGAACGCCAGACTCATGGGCCTCTTTGTGCATCTGGATTTATGTGGTTATTACAGAATTGAACCTGGGTTTTCAAGATTTGCAAGTAATTGCCTTTAATCGTTGTGCCATCTCTCCAGTTCGAACACAGCGTCTCTTTCTATGTTGATTAGGCTGGCTTAAACTCAGTCCATATCCCAGGCAGTCTTGTACTTGAAATCCTCCTGCCACAGCTTTACAAGTAGCTGAGATTACACTAAGCCTGATTAAAATCTGCTGGTATACCTTGATTTTTTTTGTCTGGTGGGGGGTGAGAAATATTTTGAGACAGTGTCTCATTGGGAATCCCTAGTGGCCTAGAACTCACTATTGATGGGGTAACCTTGTAGTAGTGATACTCCTGTTTTTCCCTCAAGTGCTGGGATTGCAGGTGCATGCCACCATGTCCAACTACTTTGATTTTTGAATGGTTCTTTCATCGATTTTTTTCTTGTCCAGGGGAGGAAAACATTTTCTCTATGTTCTTAGAGTTAGCATATGGGCATGCAAATTAAATTGGCAAAAAAAAACCAGATTAACAGGAATAAAAAGTCTGTTTTCTTAGGTAGTGTGTTTATATATAGGAGAAGTCCTAGAGACCACAACTTAAAGTGTATTAGTTTTAGGCATCTGTACCATTTTATTAAGCAAAAGGAAGGGGGAGAAATGTTCTTATGGGGAAACAAATTATTTCATAGGAGGTGTGAGAAAGGGAATTTATAGAACTTCTTTGGAAACAAATAGGTTTTCAGTAGATGAGAACATTTGTCTTAAAGTTTGACTGTGTTATAGTAGGTTTTCTATCTTCTTCAAGGCCATAAAACTCCCCTGGAGAAAAGATTTGGGATAGATAGTTTACATTCTTCTGGGAGTAGATCACCTTGTAGAGGAATTTATGACCATTTATTTTTTCTAGAAGTAGCTTTTTTTTTTTTCTTTTAGAAGTAGCTTCTTTAGGTCAGATAAGAGAAGATCCAAGAGGAGCTTTTTTCCCTACAACTGTTGAACTTGTGTCTTCATCGTAAAACAATCTATGTATTACACCTGTGCTTCTGAGTGGGCCCCACAGTTGATTTGATAACCGTGAATCATTTTAAGAATATTGGCCCAGATCTGTGTAGATCTTCCAAGTGTTAATATACTTTATTATAAACTGTTTTATTTATAAAATACTTTTAAAAATATTCATTTTCAAGCAGAGAGAGAGAGAGAGAGAGAGAGAGAGAGAGAGAGAGAGAGAAAGAGAGAGCACCAGGGCCACCACCTTGTGGGTCTGGTTTATGTGGGTACTGGGGAATTGAACCCGGGCCTTAGGCACTGGAGGCAAGTGCCTTAACCACTGAACCATCTCTCTAGCCCATAAAATACTTTTAAAAATCAATTTAAGCTGGGTGTGGTGGTATACACCTTTAATCCCAGCACTTGGCAGGCAGAGGTAGGAAGATCCCCGTGAGTCTGAGGCCACCCTGAAACTACATAGTGAATTTCAGGTCAGCTTGGGCTAGAGTGAAACCCTACCTGAAAAAAACAAAAACAACAATAAAAAAAATCACATTTAAGCTTTTAATCCCAGTACTTAGAAGGCAGAGGTAGGAGGATCACTGTGAGTGTATGGTTAGCCTGGTACTAGAGTGAGTTCCAGGTCAGCCTGGGCTAGAGTGAGATCCTACCATGAAAAACAAAACCAATCAAACAAACAATAAAAAAACTCTTAAAAAACAAAACTCTAATTGTTGCTTGGAAGTTCAAAAAGAAAAATTGTTTTGGAAACATGGCCATGCTGCCTCAAATTTAGGATCCTCCTTGCCTCAGCCTCTTGTAGTGCTAAGATTTTTAAAACTTTTGCAGGAGAGCGGGTGTGGTGGTACACATCTTTAATCCTAGCACTCAGGAAGCAGAGGTAGAAGGATCACTGTGAGTTCAAGGCCAGTTTGGGACTATGGAGTAAGTCCCAGATCAGCCTGGGCTAGAATGACACCCTACCTCAAAAAAAAAAAAAAAAAACAACAAAAAATTGGCTGGAGAGATAGCTAAATGATTTAAGGTGCTTGCTTACAAAGCCTGCTGGTTTGGGTTTGATTTCCTGGTGCCCACATAAAACCAGACACACAAAATGGCATGTAGTGGTTTGGATTAACTGTGCCCCATAAACTCATGAGTTCTGAATGTTTGAACCCCAGCTGGTAGCAATTTGAGAGGTGAAGCCTTGGTAGAGAAGGTGTGTTGCTAGGGGTGGACCTTGAGATTTGTTTGCCCCTAGCTTGTCAGTGTTAATTGACCTATTCTGCTGCTGCCTGATACTGATAGTAGGTGATGTTCAACCTCTGCTCTACCATCTTTCCTCTGCATCATGAAGCTTCCCCTTGAGACTATAAGCCAAAATAAGTATTTTCCTATCAGCTACTTTTGTTGGATTCTTTATCCCAGCAACTAGAGGGTAATAACTATAATAGAAAATTGTTATCAGGAGTGTGGTCATTGTTGCTAGAAACCTGACTGTGGCTTTTGGCCTTTTGGAACTGATTTGTGGGAGGAATGTAGAAGGATTTGAAACCTTGGCCTAAGAGAAACCTTCCAGTGCTGTAAGCAGAGTTTGATGGTCTGTTCTGGTCAGAGGTGAAAGACCTAAATGTAAAAAGAACTATGGACTGTGTAGGCTTGGCTTATGAGGGAAAGGAGCTTTGTCCAGACTGGGCTAGTGGGTTTCCTTGTATAGAAGTGTGTACTGGTTTGAGCAAAAGGATGGTTATCAGAAAGAAATGAGTTTCAGGAGCTGGAGAGATTGCTCAGTGGTTAAAGCACTTGTCTTGTGCCTAAGGCCCCTGATTCAATTCCCCAGTACCCACATATGTCAGACCCACCAGGTGGTGGCCCTGGTGTTCTCTCCTTCCCTCCCTCCCTTCCTTCTTCCCTCTCCCTTGCGTGTTTTCTCTCTCTCTCTCTCTCTCTCTCTCTCTCTCTCTCTCTCTCTCTCTCTCACATTCTCTGCTTGAAAATGAATAAATAAAATATTTTTTAAAAAAAGAAATGAAAGTTTCAGGCTGGAGACACCACCTGTTTGGCTACAGTTGTCTGAAATATCACCACCATTGAGATTGGGCCTGCTGTTCTTTATTGGGACAACAAAGAATGCAGACTGTTTTGAAAGTAGGGGGCAGAATGCTGAAGGAAGTGTCTTGCTCTTCAAAGTTGGCTTTATTCTCACCTGATACTATGGGAGTAGAACAAATGTAGGAAAGAGAGTGTCCTTGGATTTGCAACTTTGTTTTGGAAATGGCCACTGGGTGATATGAGTCAGGATTGTTAGAGTTCCTGTGTGGAGGCCTGATAGAACCATAAGGATGAAGTATGAGTTGAAGTGGAGACGAAGTATACATGCCAGAACTATGGGACCCCTGCCAAGCAGAAGTGCTAGCTTGGATGGAGTGTTCCCCAGCCTGTGAGGGACAGAATTGGAACCTCAGAGACTGTCACTGGTTACAGGTATCACACTTGGAGCTATAGGATTTGCTGTTTGCCCTGTTTGTGTTAGGTCTTGCATCAGTTTAATCTTTCCTTTATACCCAGTGCCATACTTTGCAGTGTGAATGTTTACTCTGTGCCATTATGTGTTTTTAGTTTTACAGCTTACACTAAAGAGACCTTAGACTAGGCTGGAGAAATGGCTCAGCGGTTGAGGCGCTTGCCTCCGGTGCCTAGGACCCCTGGTTCAATTCCCCGGGACCCACATGAGCCAGACCCACGGGGTGGTGGCCCTGGTTCTCTCTCTATCTCTCTCTGTATCTCTCTGCTTGAAAAATGAATAAATAAAATATTAAAAAACAAAAGAAAAACAGAATAACTTGCCTTACCTGCTTTTTTTAAAAAAAAAGAGAGAGACCTTAGACTATAGGGATGTTTGAGCAGTATTGGGTTTTTAAAAATTATGGGGCAGGCTACAGAAATGGCTCAGTCCTTAAGGGGTTTGCCTGCAAAGCCTGGGTTCAATTCCCTAGTACCCATATGAAGCCAGATGCACAAAGTGGAACATGTCTGGAGTTTGCTTGCTAATGGGTGGCTAGATTCACACCCATTCTCTCTTATCTCTGTGTCTTTTTTCTTCTTTCTCCTCCTCCTCTTCCTCTCCCTCCTCCTCTTCTTCTTCCTTTTCTTCCTTCTCCCTCCTCCTCCCCCTTCTCCCTCTCTCTCTCCTTGCAAATAAATAAATGAATAAAAATTTTTTTTTAAAAAGACTATGAGAACTTTTCGTTTGTTTTTTTCAAGGTAGGGTCTCCCTCACTAGCCCAGGCTGACCTGGCTCTCATTCTGTAGTTCCAGGCTGGCCTCGAACTCACAACAATCCCCCTACCTATGCCTCCTGAATGCTGGGATTTAAAGGCATGTGCCACAATTCCTTGCTAAAAAAAATTTATTTTTTGCAAGCAGAAAAAGACAGAAAGAGAGAGTGGATGTCCAAGGGCCTCTAGCCACTCCAAAGAACTCCAAATGCATGTTCCACTCTGTGTCTGTCTTTATGTGGGTACTGGGGATTTGAACCCAGGCCAGCAGCCTTTGTAAGTAAGTGCCTTTAACTGTTGAACCATCTCCCCAATCTCCCTGATTTTGTTTTTGTCTTTGATTGGTTTGTTTGTTTGTTTGTTTTCGAGGTAGGGTCTCCCTCTATCCCAGGATGACCTGGAATTCACTATGTAGTCTTAGGGTGGTCTCAAACTCATGATGATCCTCCTACCTCTGCCTCCTGAGTGCTGGGATTAAAGGTGTATGCCCGACTGTCTTTGTTTTTTTGAGTGAGAGAAAGCAAAAGAAGGGACAGAGAGGAAAGACACACCAGAGCTGCAATAAAGGTGAGATGCATGGGTTACTCTGCATCTGCTCTACATGGGTACTGGGGAATTGAACCCATGCTTGCATGCTTTGCAAGCAGGTACTTTTAGCCATCTCCCAGCACCTTATTTTTATTTAATTAATTTAATCTATGTATTTGAGAGAGAAAGAGAGAGGCAGACAAAGAGAATGGGCATGCCAGGGCCTCTAGCCACTGCAAAGAAACTTTAGATGCATGTCATACTCAGCATTTCCTGCTTTGATGAATCTCCAAACCAGGCAGTTATGGGAAGAAAAGATTTATTGAAGCTACAGATCCAGGGGAAGTTCCATAATGGTGAAAGAGGCTGGCCCCATTTCACATGTCCAAGCAGAGAGAGAAACCCATCACCAATACCACACACAGAACAGCAAATAGGCAGGGGGCCCAAGGACAAAATTTCTTCCCCTTCATATAGCCATAGGGTGGGGTCTTGCAACCTTTTCCCAGACTTAATGGCTTCTGGAGTCTCTGGGATTTCCTATCTATACTGCCCACATAGAAAGGGATGTTAATTTCCATTTTTCCTGAGCTTCCTTATATCCTGCCCCCTACTGAGAGGACTGTTTTCCTGTGAACATCAGAGACCCTCTTAAGATAATTAAAAAGATCAAGCTGACAACAAAACCTAACCATCATAAGTCCACCCTTTGTCAACTTGACATCAAACCATATCTCCTTACATCATACTTTCCAGATGAAGACAGGAACAAGATCATAATTCCGCCTAACATGATATAACTATCCCATGTACAACCAGAAACGCATAATTTCCCCCAACACAAGGCAAGCTTCTTTAACTAGGAGTTCTGTAAAATCAAAACAAGATACATATCAAACTTCTATGAGGCATAACACAACTGGACCAATACAAACTCAACAACCATTAGGCAAACATCAAATATCTGCAGTTCAAGTCCCATATCACAACAAGTGACTGACAGTCTTTGGATTTTCCAATTCTCTCCCTCCTGCTTGGCTGAGTAGCTAGGGAAAACTTCCATCCCCAGCCAACAGCGCTTCATGGTAGCACTTGCACAGTCCTGGTATATCCAGAACATCCTTGGGTCTCCAATGCAAACCACAGTCCATCTTTCAACAGTTTCACTTGCCAGTCAGGGACTTCACACCCTGTTCCATATATTACACCTCAGCAGCGGCTCCTGGAACCGTGTGCACTTCATGACCCACTCCATGCATGCATTTCTCATGTTTCCAAAAGCAATACCAAATATGCAGGACACAGCCATGTTGTTGATTTAGAAATGAAATAAATTGTGACTGGACTGGAGAGATGGCTCAGCTGTGAAGGCAAACTTGCAGAAGGACCTGAGTTCAATTCCTCAGAACCCACGTAAAAAAGCCAGATGCACAAGGTGGTGCATGCATCTGGAGTTCCTTTGCAGTGGCTGGAGGCCCTGCCACACTCATTCTCTCTATCTCCCTCTTTCTCTCTCTCAATCTCTTTCAAATAAATATTTTTTAAAAAATAACAAATCGTGACTTTGAAGAGCAGGTTCCTTCCTTTCAGCTATCTCTATCCAAAAGAGTTTGTACAGTCTTTCATTCAGTCTTTCCTGGGTGGAAACACCTCAGGCATCCTTTCCATTATTTCAATGTAGAGCCTATCTTCTTTAGGATTGCTAAATGATAATAGTAGCTTCAGTAACCTAAATACCAGTCTCTGTGCCAGTAAGTGAAACTTTGAGTTTTTCAACCTTAAATCTTAAATTCTCAGTTCGATATCATTAGCCAAACACAACAGTCCATTTCTTAAATTCAACCTTGATCAAGCTCTCTCACCATAGGCAGTAGAATGCAGCCAGCTATTATTCCAATAATGCTGTGCTAATAACTTACTCTTCAGTCTCTCCTTCCCCTTAGAAAGTTCACAAGCCAAACCTCTAAATGCAGTTCTTCCTGCACTTAGCATTTTCAAATTCTCACCAGAATAGTCCATAAAACTTGGCTTAACATTCTGGAAAGCTTCTTCAGTTCCAAGTACCAAGTCCATGTCCATTCCACCAGCACACAAGTTTCAGAAGACCAAAATCCAAATGGTCAGATTCACCTCTGCAGAATCACCCCACTCCTGGTACCAAAACTGTCATAGTTGGCCACATGCCCTTGTGACAAATCTCCAAACCAGGCACAGTTATGTGAGGAAAGGATTTATTTATTTTATTACTATTATTTATTATAATAATATATATATATATATATTTTTTTTTTTTGGTTTTTCAAGGTAGGGTCTCACTCTAGCCCAGGATGACCTGGAATTCACTCTGTAGTCTCACAGTGGCCTTGAACTCATGGTGATCCTCCTACCTCTGCCACTCTATGCATTCTTTTTCTCATGAGTCCTGAAAGTGAGGCTTTCTATAGCATACTGGCAGTTTGGCATTTTCACTCAACAAGCCTTCATTAGTCTTGTTTTTTGTGTCTTACCTTGTAGAGAAGTGTGGGAAATGGAACTGGATAGACTCAAAAACCAAGATGGTGAAATAAACCGGAACATTATGGAAGAGACAGAGCGGGCTTGGAAGGCAGAGGTGAGAAGTGATGTTCTCAAAGTTTTGCTTTTTAAAAAAATACATATATATATGTGATCAGAGCTGAAGAGAGAGAACAGGCATGCCAGGACCTTTTCTACCACAAAGGAACTCCAGATTCATGCACCACTTTGTGCATTTGACTTTGTATGTGTACCAGGGAATTGAACCTGGGCCAATAGGCCCTGTAAGCATGTGCCTTTAACTACTGAGCCATCTCCCCAGCCCAAGCCTTGCTTTTGTGCTCCCAAGATAAGCACTTTTGGCAGAGTATAAAAGAATCCTGAAGCATTTGTTTTAACTAGGGATAGTTTGTGTTTGCAAAAATAAATAATGTGTGTGTGTGATTTCCTTAGATCTTATCACTAGAGAGCCGGAAAGAGTTGCTGGTATTGAAACTAGAAGAGGCAGAAAAAGAAGCTGAACTGCACCTTACATACCTCAAGTAAGTACCTTTCATTTTAAGGTGGCTTATTTCTGTTTTTTCGTTTTTTGAAGACCGAGGCCAGTATGTTTGGCACTTACCCTGTCTTAAGAGCTTCAGAGGAATTTTACGATCAGCTTTGTACAATCATAATTGCTCAGTGATCTTTCTTTTCTTCTTTCTTTCTTTCTTTCTTTCTTTCTTTCTTTCTTTCTTTCTTTCTTTCTTTCTTTCTTTCTTTCTTTCTTTCTTTCTTTCTTTCTTTCTTTCTTTCATCTCTCGTTCTTTCTTCCTTCCTTTATTTATTTATTTATTATTTATTTATTTATTTTTCAAGGTAGGGTCTCACTCTAGCTCAGGCTAACCTGGAACTCTGTTCTCTGGGATTAAAGGTGTGTACCACCACACCTGACTTTGCTTAGTGATTTCTCTTCCTCCATTCTGTACTTGCTCCTGTTCTCTTGTTTTTATAATTTTGCACTTTTATTATTTTATTTCCATTTGAAAACCATCTGATAAACTATTGAAGCATATTCAAGGTCATTGAAGGTTTGTTTCTACCATTCCAGTTTCTTCTCTTTCTTCCTTGGGATTTGAAGGGCTCCTGTGGCATTTTCAGACATAGGAACCCTTTAGGTAGTTGGTCCTCTTTTTCAGATATTTGGCTTAAGGACTGGGGGAGATGTCACAGAGGTTAAATGCACTGCCTAGGTGCAATTCCCCAGTACCCACATAAAGTCAGATGCACAAAGTGGTGCATATATTTGGGGTTCCTTTGCAGTTGCAGGAGGCCCTGGCATGCCCATCTATATTTCTCATTCTTTCCCTCTATCTCTCTCTGCTCACAAAAATTGTAATTTAATAATAATAATATTTGATTTTTTTGAGGTAGGGTCTCGCTCTAGCCCAGGCTGACTGGAATTCACTATGTAGTCTCAGGGTGGCCTCAAACTCATGGCAATCCTACCTCTTCCTCCTCCTGGGTGCTGGGATTAAAGGTATGCACCACCATGCCCAGGGGAAAAAAATTTTTTTAATATTTGGCTTAGATGTTGATGTGGACCATGAGAGAGGAACAAGATGTGATAAGAAGTGGGGGGCAGGACTGGAGAGATGGCTCAGTGGTTAAGGTACTTGCCTGCAAAGCCTAACCACCAAGTTCAATTCTCCAGTTTGAAAGCAGAAAGGAGTCTATAAAAAGGCAAAGGAGCTGGGTGTCTCTACTTTTAGAAAATGCTACTTTGGGAGCTAGGCATGGTGGTGCATGCCTTTAATCCCAGCACCCAGGAGGAGGAAGAGGTAGGATTGCCATGAGTTTGAGGCCACCCTGAGACTACATAGTGAATTCCAGTCAGCCTGGGCTAGAGCGAGACCCTACCTCGAAAAGCAAAACAAACAAACAAAAAAGGCAAATGGAAGAGAGAGAAGGGCAGGGAAACAAAAAATATAATTTGTTTGAAATATAACATAGTAAACCCAATTCTTTGTATGCTAATAAAAATAAATAAAATAAAAAATAATGGTGGTGTGAGCCAGGCTTGGTATTGCTTGCATGTACTACCAGCATTCAGGAAGCTGAGGCAGGAGGATCACACGTTCCAGACCATCCTGGGATTCACTGAAGATCCTGTCTCAAGCAAACAAGCAAGCAAACCAAAATATGATGTTGTATAAGTGAATCAAATGACAGACTTGGGTATCTCCAGCACCTGCTCCCACCTCTTCTCTCAAGGTCCATTGCCCAGCAGTCATTTTTTAATTTTTTTAATTTTCATTTTTTCCAAAATGATCCAGAGTTCTGGGGTACTGATAAAAGCTTTGCTTATGCTTATGCTTATTTGCTCACTTATTTAGGTTTTTGCTTTGTTTTGGAGATAGGGTCTTACACCCGAGACTGGCCCGAATTTCTGACCCACCACTTCCACCTCCAAAGTGCTAGGGGTTTATAGGAATTCACCACCACATAAGGATGAGCTTTAGGTTTTAATAGAGGAAGAAGAATTGTGGCAAGAAGCAAGAGGTATGCATAATTAAGCAGACCTTGTATGGTGTGATCTGTTTGATCTTTGTCTCAGTTCTTCAGTGTGGTCTGAAGAAATCCTTATTGCTGTCTTATAGATGATCACTTTTGTTCCAGGGTGCAGTTTCACCCTCATGAATAATTGCCTTCATCTGACAGGTGGTCTGTCCTTAGATATTTTGTTCTTCCTGGAATATGAGGTGACTGTGGGTTTAGGACAATGGCTTTTTTTATATATTTTATTTTATTTATTTATTTGAGAGAGAGAGAGAGAGAGAGAGAGAGAGAGAGAGAGAGAGAGAGAGAGAGAGAGAGAGGGGCAGACAGAGAATATGGGCGCACCAGGGCCTCCAAGCCACTGCAAATGAACTCCAGACACATGCGCCCTCTTGTACATCTGGCTGTATATGGGCACTGGGGAATTGTACTCTGGTCCTTCTGCACTACAGGCAAATGCCTTAGCAGCTAAGCCATCTCTTCAGCCCAATGGCTTATTTTTGTGCCTTCATCCTTGAAGGAGTTTGAGGTTAGGTAGATACTCCTTAAATAATTAACATGCCTATGCAAAATCAAGCATAAATATGCCCCAAAGTCCAGACACAAAATGGAGGCAGAGGTGTCAGCTTCGATCCTGCTTTTAGTTACTTGTAGACCCAAGAAAGGATTAAATATTTCTTTTTGTTTGTTTTTTGGTTTGGTTTTTCCAGGTAGGGTCTCACTCTAGCCCAGGCTGACCTGGAATTCACTATGTAGTCTCAGGGTGGCCTTGAACTCATGGCGATCCTCCTACCTCTGTTTACCGAGTGCTGAGATTAAACATGTGCACCACCACGCTTGGCTTTAGGAATGAATATTTTTTAAGCTAAAGCAGTTAGCTTGGACTAAAGTGAGGCCCTTCTCAAACAAACAAAAAAATGGAATTGGGCATTTTTAATTCTGTGAATCCCTTTTGGTTTGTTGAAAGGTCAACCCCTCCAACACTGGAGACTGTTCGTTCCAAACAGGAATGGGAGACTAGACTGAATGGAGTTCGGTTAATGAAAAAGAATGTCCGGGTAAGTGTCGAAGTGGTTATGGCTAAGTCAGCCTCAATTTGTGTGTTAACCCTCCTGACAGTAAGGTGGTGGGTAGCCTTCTGTGTTGCTGCATAAAGTCTGCCCTCACCAATCCTGTGGTTTCCTATGAATAGGCAATGTGCTTTTTCCAGAGGTTCATTCAGCTCAGCAGTAAAGGATGATCTGAACTTTTCCTTTTGTTCTAGGACCAGTTTAACAGTCATATCCAGTTAGTGAGGAATGGAGCCAAACTGAGCAGCCTTCCTCAAATTCCTACCCCCACCTTACCTCCCCCTCCCTCTGAGGTAAGAGTGCTAGCTTTGGAGTCCACTTCTTCTGTGCTGGGTACAGGCAGAACTGCTTGGTTTTTCATGAAGACATCAGACCATCCCTATATTGATTTCTGCTCCAATTCCTAATCTTTGTTCTTGTTCTCTTGTCTCCACTTCCCCTTTGCAGACAGACTTCATGCTTCAAGTATTTCAACCTAGTCCTTCCCTGGCTACTCGGATGCCCTTCTCCATTGGGCAGGTCACAATGCCCATGGTTATGCCCAGTGCAGATCCACGTTCCTTGTCTTTCCCAATCATGAATCCTGCCCTTTCTCAGTCCAATCAGCCTTCCCCACCCCTTCCTGGCTCCCATGGGAGAAATAGCCCTGGCTTGGGCTCCTTGGTTAGTCCCCATGGTCCACACATGTCCTCTGCCACCTCCATCCCGCCTCCCCCAGGCTTAGGTGGCATTAAGGCTTCTACTGAAACTCCCAGGCCCCAACCAGTAGATAAACTGGAGAAGATTTTGGAGAAGCTGCTGGCTCGGTTCCCACAGTGCAATAAGTAAGTATCTGTAAGGATTAAGACATCTGTCAGAAATGCTTATGGTTTGAAATAGGGAAGTCCCATCTCATGGCATCCTCCTACGTCTGCCTCCTGAGTGCTGGGATTAAAGGTGTGTATCACCACACTCACCCAACATTATTTTTTTTATATGTCTATTGTCAATAATTAGATACATTGTATGAGCAAGTCTTGTGATGGTACTATTTCCCTCCTCCCTGTCCCCAACCCACTGGGGCCCTCTTCAGTGAGCTTGCTGGACCAATCCATGGGGTAGGGAGTTATGAATTGTATAAGAGATAACCAGTTATTTTTTTTATATTTTATTTATTTATTTTTCAAGCAGAGAGCGAGCGAGAGCGAGAGAGAGAGAGAGAGAGAGAGAGAGAGAGAGAGAGAGGGAACACACCAGGGCCACCACCTTGTGGGTCTGGCTTATGTGGGTCCTGGGGAATTGAACCAGGGGCCTTAGGCACTGGAGGCAAGTGCCTGAACCGCTGAGCCATCTTTCCAGCCCAACCAGTTATTTTTTTATATTTTATTTATTAATTTTTAAGCAGAGAGATACAGAGAGAGAGAGAGAGAGAGAGAGAGAGAGAGAGAGAGAGAGAGAGAGAGCGCACCAGGGCCACCACCTTGTGGGTCTGGCTTACGTGGGAACTGGGGAATTGAACTGGGGGCCTTAGGCACTGGAGGCAAGTGCCTTAACCGCTGAGCCATCTCTCCAGTCCCCAACCAGTTATTTATTTATTTATATATTTATTTATTGGTTTTTCAAGGTAGGGTCTCACTCTAGTCCAGGCTGACCTGGAATTCACTATGTAGTCTCAGGGTGGCCTTAAACTCACGGCAATCCTCCTACCTCTGCCTCCCAAGTGCTGGGATTAAAGGCGTGTGCCACCACGCCCGACTAATTTTTTTTTTCTTTACCAATATATATTTTTTTATTTTCTTTTTGTTTGTTTGTTTGTTTGTTTGTTTGTTTGTTTGTTTGTTTCGAGGTAGGGTGTCACTCTAGCCCAAGCTGACCTGGAATTCACTATGTAGTCTCAGGGTGGCCTTGAACTCATGGTGATTCTCCTACCTCTGCCTCCCGAGTGCTGGGATTAAAGGCGTGTGCCACCATGCCCGGCTTTAAATGTTTATTTTCAAGCAGAGAGATAGATCATGGGTGCACCAGGGCCTCCAGCCACTGCAAACTTCAGATGCATGTGCCACTTTATGTATCTGGTTTATGTGGGTACTGGAAAATTGAACCCAGGTCATTAGGCTTTGCAGGCAAGCACCTTGACCACTGAGCCATCTCTCCAACCCCCCTGTAACATTGTTTTTTAGGGCCCAGATGACCAACATTCTTCAGCAAATCAAGACAGCACGAACCACCATGGCAGGCCTGACCATGGAGGAGCTGATCCAGTTGGTAGCTGCACGACTGGCAGAGCATGAGAGGGTAGCAGCCAGTACTCAGGTAAGAGTAGCTTCCTGGAAAGCACTCAGGCCTACTGAGAGGTTGAGGAAGAGGCAGCCTTCAGAAAAACTGGGCAAGGAAAGAAGCATCATAGCCTGGGATATCTAATAGCTTGCTTTCTTATTTTGCTGAGGAAGAATAAGAAGTTACTTCTTTTTGCTACTTGCTCTATTGGTCAGACTCTGTTCCCTCACTCTGAAATTGTTTCTACCCTCAGCCACTTGGTCGGATCCGAGCCTTGTACCCTGCACCTCTGGCCCAAATAAGTAACCCAATGTTCTTGCCTTCTGCTCAAGTTTCATATCCTGGAAGGTCTTCACATGTAAGACTCTTTTCTTTTAACACTGAGAATATAGGGAAGTGCAAGGTGAGGAGGGAGTGGGTTTACAAATAAGGATTCAGGAGGAGCACCCTTAATACCAGCAGGCTCAGGTAGGAGGATCCCCATGAGTTCAAAGGCCACCCTGGACTAAATACATAGTGAGTGCCAGGTCAGCCTGGGCTAGAATGAGACCATGCCTCAGAAAAACAAATAAACAAACAGAAAAAACAACAACAAAAGAGAATGATGCAGGAGGAAACCAAGTTATCTCCACAGCTACATTGTTTGCAGCCCTACTGGGAAACATGGTGCAGGTCTTATAGGTTAGAATTTACATTTGGGGACTAGAGATAGCTTACTAGTAAAGTGTCTCACAAGCATGAGGACCTGACTTTGAACCCGAGCCCATTTTTTTTTAAACCAGGTGTGTACTAACAAACATAAACGCCAGGTATGGTAGTGTGTGCTTATAATCTCAATGCAATCCCAGTGCTAGGGAGACGGAGATAAGAGGGTCTCTGGTGCTTGCTGGCCAGCCAGTGTAGCCTATGTGGCAAGTTCCAGGTCAGAGACAAAAAAATTTGGATGGTGCCTGGGAAGACTGAAGGCTGTCCTCTTGCCTCCGTGTGTATGTGCACATATGTACATACACAAGAATCTAGAGTTGGATTAAAATGACAGAATCATTTTGCTACAGGGAAATAAGCGTCATGCTTAACAGACAAGGCGATCCAAAGGTTCATTACCTTGTAACCATGCCTTCCTGGTCCTACAGGGTCCAGCCACCTGTAAGCTGTGTCTAATGTGCCAGAAACTTGTCCAACCTAGTGAGCTGCACCCGATGGCATGTAGCCATGTGTTGCACAAGGAGGTGGGTATTGCATATCTCCCTTGTTTCCTACTTTTAACATCTAAGATAAATTGAATATTTTACAAGGTTGGTTCTCATCACTAATATTTAATCACAAGATTTTTCAGTCACTTGTGATGAATGTCAACAGAATTCAGTCAGAATCTGCAGCTAGGCTCTCCCTGCTTCTTTTCCTTCCCAGTCTCTGTAAGAGGACTGAATGAAGCAGTTCAGACTTGAGCACTAAGTCACTTTCATGGAAAATTGACAATAAGAGGCAATCCAACATATCTGGCTATTGTTTCAAATATAGCATCCTCAGGAGACTTCACTTAACTGAGAGGAATGGAATAAGGAACTATGAGATTAGTAACTTCATTAACAAAATAGCTTAAAAGACTGTCTGAGAGGTGATCTCTACTGACTCAGAAGCCATCTCTGTTCACCTCTATTCCATTAGCAGCAGGATGATTCTACTTTAACCTTTGTTTCTCCAAGAGGTAGAAACTGAGTTCACATCTAAATCCTTGATGAGAAAAAGCCCCTATAAGATTTGAGGGTAATGCCAGGTGTGTTTGTAATTAGAGCACTTTGGAGGTTGAAACAGAAGGATTGCTACAAATTTCAAGCCAGCCTAAGTTACAGAGATCCTGTCTCAAAACAAATAAACAAAGTGTGGTAGCTCACACTTTCATTTATTTATTTATTTATTGTTTTTATTTATTTTTTGTTTTTGTTTTTTGAGGTAGGGTCTCACTCTAGTCCAGGCTGACCTGGCATTCACTATGTAGTCTCAGGGTGGCCTTGAACTCACGGTGATCCTCCTACCTCTGCCTCCCGAGTGCTGGGATTAAAGGCGTGCGCCACCACACCCGGCTTCATTTATTTATTTTTTTAATTTTAATTTTAATTTTTTTAAAAAATTTATTTATTCATTTTTCAAGCAGAGAGAGAGAGAGAGAGAGAGAGAGAGAGAAAGCACGAGGGTCACCACCTTGTGGGTCTGGCCCATGTGGGTACTGGGGAATTGAACCCGGGGCCTCAGGCACTGGAGGCAAGTGCCTTAACTGCTGAGCCATCTCTCCAGCTCTTTAATTTTTATTTATTTGCAAGCAGAGCGAGAGAATGGACACACCAGGGCCTCTAGTGACTGCAAACAAACTCCAGGTGCATGTGCCACTTTGTGCATCTGGCTTTATGTGGGTACTAGGGAATCAAACCTGGGTCTATAGGCTTTGCTGACAAGTGCCATCTCTTCCGCCCTGGCTCACACTTTTAATCCCAACACTCTGAATCAGGCTGATTGTTGTGAGTCTGAGGCCAGTCTGGGCTAGAGTATGGCAGAACATACTGGCCTAGACTGAGACCCTTATCTCAAAAAACACAAAACTGGGATAGGGAGTTGGCTTAGTGGTTAAAGGCACTTACTTGCAAAGCCTGCTAGCCCAGGTTCAATTCACCACCACTTACATAAAGCTGGGTGTAAAGTGGTGCATACATCTGTACTCCCAGTGCACCCACAGTGGGAAGCACAATGGGAGGCTGCCAGACTCCTTTGAAGCAAGAAACTGTTTTTCAAAATAGCACCCAGACATCTCTTCT
Source organism: Zapus hudsonius (assembly GCA_004024765.1). Classification (NCBI taxonomy): domain Eukaryota; kingdom Metazoa; phylum Chordata; class Mammalia; order Rodentia; family Dipodidae; genus Zapus; species Zapus hudsonius. The sequence continues at coordinate 19,703 of PVHP010007592.1, forward strand.
GACCTCCACATGTTGTGCAGTGGCATGTGTGTACACATACACAAATAAAATTAATTAATGTTTCAAAGACTGACAGAAATCTTAAAAAAAAAAAATTTCAGGGTGATGAGCCAAATGACTCATAAGGAAGAATAAACCATAACTCAAAATGCAGTTTCATGAGCACACGTACAAATTGACTGTTGTGTTCCTTGTTAAAAGAGCAGGTTTGGGCTTGAGATGGCTCAGCTGTTAAAGGTACTTACTTGCAAAGCCTGCTGGCTCAGGCCCACGCTTTATCCCCCAGTATTTCCATAAAGCCAAGTTTATGTGGTATATGTGCCTAGAGCTTATTTGCAGTGGCAGGAGGCCCTGGTGTACTCATTCTCTCTCAAATAAATAAAAATTTATTTCTTACAAAGAACAGGTTCATCTGTTCTGAAGATTTTGTGGGAGTCATAGCCATTAAAATAGCCTTGCTAGTCCCCTCAGAAAGAATTTTCAGGGTTGAGCTTTGTGATCCTTAATAGCATTCTCTCCTTCTTTTCCTCCATCTTCCCAGATAAACTTGAGGTATATCTTTTTCTTTCCAGTGTATCAAATTTTGGGCCCAGACCAACACAAATGACACTTGTCCCTTTTGTCCAACTCTTAAATGACGGACCTGACCAGCAAGGAAGAAGAGGAGAAATTGATGTGAACAGGAAGTGCGGGTTCAAGATTTCTAGAACTCTATATTTATACAGTGACATATACTCATGCCATGTACATTTTTATTATATAGGTAATGTGTGTATAGAAGTCTGTATTCAGATGTTTGTAATGAAAGTATGTATATAATGCAGAAACACCACTCTCCTCCCCCTTACCTTGCAATTCTTGGGGGGGGGGGTTGGGGATGCAGATTGTAGGAAATGTTTTATTTGGCCTTGAAATCATAATATCCCTATATGGAACTGTCTTCAAACCCATCTAGGAAGCTGCTGTTGCTCTAAGGCCATCCTGCTTTGGTGTGGCTCAGCCTCTAGTCCATTCATAAGACTCATGTATGCAGACTTGAAGCCTGGTGCTCACCTGCTGTCCAACCAGATGCCTTGCTTACCGGGAGCCTCCGGAAGCCTCAGTGTTGTCCTAGCCGCTCCACTCCATTGGATAAAATGAGACTGATTGAGGGGAAAAAATATAGCCCTAATAGTTTGATTTTTCTTTGAATATTTTACTGTGTTAATGTTCATTATTTATACATAGATATCGATTTACAGAATATTCTGTTTTATGTCAGCAAAATTCATAGTCCAAGAATAACAACCAGGTTCCATTTATCCCAAGCTTCTGTCCACTTTACTTTCTGGATAGAAATTAACACAATGCACAGGTTTTTCCTGGGTCAACAATCCCTTGCTGCCACTGACTTGGCTTCTACTCAAGTGCTGACATTTCAGCCTTGTGAAGTCCTTACTCCTCCCATTCCCACTGGTCTCCTAGTCTAGTTAACCCCCCTCCCCCCTGAAGGTTAAGGCAGTTGGTTCACAACCAAGTTGTTTGGTGACCTTGGGTGAGCTCCAGACAGGCACTGGGGTGAGATGTCTGTGCAAAATTACTTGCAGAATGATCTTGGAATGCTGGGTTTCCATCTGTGAAGCAAGAAAGCTATGGGGACATGTTTCCTGTCCTGGGAAAAATGGAGACCAATGTGAAATACAAGGCAGTGGAACTTGACAGTTGGTTATAATCCTGTGTTGTAGACACTGGAACTAGATCATTTTTCCACCTCTGCTTATTGAGCACTTCTGGCATGTACATTTTATACCTGGGAAGACAGAGCTCTGAGAACTTTGAGTCTTTTCCAGTCCTTATCTTTACTCTTACATAAAATGATTTTAGTTACCTTCTCTTTTGGAATTAAGTATTGATCAGGGAAAAAATGGCTTATTACCAATAGTTGACTTATCCTCATTCTGGGACCTACAAATGCATACAGCTTCTAGCAATATGTATTAGGAGGTTAATCCAACAAAATTCTCTTCTGTTCTTTATCCTTCCTCCTTGCCTGTGAGCTCATGGATGAATTTCTCTTTCCTCTGCCTTATTTGCCCAGATTTATAGACCAGCACATTTAGGGAGTTAGATATCTTGGGATCTCCTTGGTATTTTGTTAGGTGATTGGTCTAGCCTGAGTGCTCAGCTCCTGAGAGGTGATCTACTTTCTTTGGTTAATGAAGTATTCCCGTCTCCAGTTTGGTACTGTCATGAACAGGAAAGGTGGCAAAATGGAAGACCAGTTCCTTTGTTCTTTGGACGGGTAGGAATTCATTTTCTGTATTGTAATCATAAGCCTTTTTTAATCCCTTCAATTTTGCAGCAGTTTGTGCTGTTGTATCTTTTGTTGTCCCCTGAAAATTTAGAATTGGAAATGGATATGATTTTATCTCTAGACAGGCATGTTGGTACAAGCTTGTAATCACAGTATTTGGGAGGCAGGAGGATCTAGAGTTCAAGGTCACCTTGGCTCCATAGAGAATTTGAGGCCAGGCTAGCTCAGGCTACATGAGACCCTGTCTCAAAATAAATACTTTTTTAAAATTGTTTTTTCTTCAGGGTTGGTGACACATGCCTATAATCCCAGCACTTGGGAAACAGAGGCAAGAAGATTGCCACAAGTTCAAGTTAAAGGCCATTTTGTTTTATATGGTGAGACTGTATCTTAAAAAAAAAAACAACCAAAACAATATTCTTTTCCAAAAATTTTAGAAGCCAAAGGAGTTAATAAGAGAGGAAAAAGGAGGAATGCATAAGGAGTTCAACTACTCCCCCGCAAGTCCTGGGAAAGGCAGCTGTCACAAGAGGGCAGAGTTCCCAGGAGCCAGGCCCTGCCTCTTCATTGTGCTTTTCTCTTCCTTGCTAAGGAACAGTCAGAAAGACACTCAAGGGATGGGGAGGCACATGGCCCAGGGTTCAGTCCTCAGTACCAAAGAGAGAGAAAAAAAAAGCCCTCAAATTCTGCCATCCCCGCCCCCCATCACCTCTGCCTACTGGGCCCCAGTATACAAGCTACGTAGGCCAGGAGCAAATTCAGTATAGAGATGGGACAGTCATTTTTCATGAGTAGAGTTTAAAAATAGAGCTGTATATACATAATACATATTTTTACAAGCAAGAAGCTATTGGCAAGATTTTTTTACAATTCAGAGTTCATAGTTTCAGGGTACAAAGGAAGTAACTGTCAAAAGAAAAATAAGTGCAAGTTTCCCCTTAAAAATAAAAAGAACAGGAGTTACTGGATTGAACAGTGACTGGGCTGACTATTTTTGCCCTGGAAAGATATGGGGCAAAGCCAGTTTTCCCCAACATGGGTAGAAATTATAAAGCAGAATGTGGCATTTTCATTTCATGGTAGCAATTCTGGAAATTTATTTACACTTCAGTCCTGATCTGGAAGTGGGTAGTCTCCAGTCTTCCTGGCAGTCTTTGTAGTTGTGGGGTGTTCCCAGTCAGCCAGAGCAGCACCAGTGCAGTGGGAATGAAGAGGACCCAGATGTGAAAGAACTGACTTGAATTCTTACTTTATTGATTTATGGCTTGTGGGCAGCTGGCTGAGGCCAGCAACTCCAGAGGCCCTCCTTGTATTTCCCTCTCCCTCATCAGGTAATAACACACTCAGTAGGTTCACTACCTTAAAACTGTGTGTAGAACAAATGGCTACTCCAGGAAAAGAGCTCTTCCCACAGCACTAGTTTCAGTCTAGTATGTTGGAGCTGACAGGGAGACCCTGCTACCTAGCCCAAGAACCAGCCTTGGAACCCATGTACTACTGGGAGAAGAGGAGGCTGCAGCAGGAAAGGTAGGGAAGGAAATAAGGAAGCCCCGAGGCAGCTTGATACTGAAGGCAATGACTTATCGCCAGAAAGCTCTGTTTCTTACATTTGTGGTTTAATACTATCCAGTGTGAGATGCCTTAGCCAAATAAATGGAGGGGCCACTGGAGAGCACGAGAAAGCAGTGAAACCACTAGCACTTTATAAAGATCATCCCACTGAGCAAGAAATCCAGGCAGTGGTACAGGCATCAAGCCTACACCTATTAAATGAATGAAATCTTCAGGATTCTGCCTTCGAGGATCAGATAGGAGAGCTCTCCTGTCTGTTTCTTTTAGCACCTTGGCTGCAAAGCTCCAGAGCAGTAGGGCTTGGTATAAGGAGTGAACCTGTGCCTGGGAAGACAGTGTCCATCCCTGCTGCATTCTAACTTCTCGCCCACAGGATACCTGGGGCCTTGGGGTTGGGAATTTTCAGTGTCACCTATTACACATAGAAGAAACACATAGAGACAAGTGGAATTAATAAGGTAGGGATTGGAACTTCTTCATGGGCACTTTTCCTTTAAGAGAGCTTTTTTTTTTCCTTTTCTTCTTTTGGCTAATAAGCCTTCTTCCCATCTCACTTCTCATCAGGCAGAGAGACACATTGAGAAATGACACCTGTCTTAGTCAGGATGGGATGCTGTCTTGGAGATGAGGTCTAAATCTGGGACTGCCTCTCCTAGCTTTGATAGCAACTGCTCCCTGTCTGTACTGTCCTCATCTTGAGTGCCCCCAGGAGTACAGATATTCATCTCATTGGTTTCTGTTTTAATTCAAGAAACAGTCTTTGCACCAGTGTAGGCTTGTTTCTGCAGTCCCTGTCTCTAAAGCAGTGGTGAAGGTGAACTGCACATCTTCTGCTGACTTCAGCCAGTAGGAAAATGAGATTGGCCCTTTCTCTGCCAGGATACCACAGAAACACATGCTGAGTGAGTACCCTGGGGGTAATGCCAGTGCTTCTGGAAGGAAGGAAAGAATACTTTGGGTTGAAGGATTTAAAGAGACGGTAGGCAGAGGTACAGGGCTGAAGTTTCAAGCAGCAGAATTTCCCAGCTCAAGTTTGAGGTCACAAAGATTATTCCCACCACTAGAGTGCTGCTCTCTTCCCTCTCCTATTCCCTACAAGCCTGTAACCCACCTTGCCGGCTTTTCCTTTTCTGTCAAGGCAGAAGCATTTGGCCAGTGAGTGAGGGTCCTGAGGTGCTCTGGCCACAAGTACCATCTGTTTCTCTGACTTATGTGACCAAAGCGAAACACCCAGATGTGGTCTAGGGGAATTTGTCTTCTGCCTATGGGCCTCCTTACTTCAGCAGGGAGATGTCATCAGCGAAGTCATCATGCTGGTGGCGGAGGCAGCGGAGGCAGCGCCACTGACACACCATGAGGCAGAGTGGCAGCATGAAGAGGGCGCAGATGGCAGCCATGACGTAGGCTATGGTCATGAGGGTTGACTCATCTGTCTGTGGAATGTTGTAGCCACAGTCTTCCATATCCGTGGTGACATAAGGGCCTTCCACTGCCGCTGTCCTGAACTCATCGTGCACTGAGGAAAGGGCAGGCATGAACTAGTAGCTCTTACTATCATAGAGTTCAGGTTATATAGTGAAAAGAAGTTCTGACAGGACCCCTTGGAATCTACCCTTGCAAGGTTTGTACAGGTCCCCTCCTGGATAAAACAGGCAGGAATGCCAGTGCTAGAGGGAGACCCGTACCCCTCCCCCACCAGAGACTGGGAGTAGCAACTCTTCCCCAGCTTCCTATCCAGTCGGAATGATACCAGAAAATAGTTCTAAATTAATTTAAAAAGCTAGCCCTGGGGCTGGAGAGATGATTCAGCAGTTAAAGTGCTTGCCTGCAAAGCCTAACAACCTGGGTTTTATTCCTCTATACCCCATGCATCTGGAGTTTGTAGCTCTGTGTGTGTGTGTGTGTGTGTGTGTGTGTGTGTGTGTGTGTGTGTGTGTGCATGTGTGTGCGTACATGCATGCGTGTGTAATTGCAAATAAGTAAAAAGAAATTTAAAAATTTTTAAAAATAAAAATAAAAGCTAGACCTGGAGTTGGACATGGTGGTGCATGCCTTTAATCTCAGCACTTGGGAGGCAGAAGAGGTAGGATCGATATGAATTTGAGGTCAGCCTAGGACTACAGAATGAGTGTCAGGTCAGCCTGGGCTAGAGAGAGACCCTACCATAAGAAAAAAAAAGCTAGGCATGGGGCTGGAACCATGGCCAAGGTTCGAATCCCAAGTACCCACATAAAGCCAGATGCACCAAGAGGTGCATGAATCTGGATTTCTTTTGCAGTGGCAAGAGTTCCTGCCATACCCATTCTTTTTTTTTTCTCCTTGCAAATACAATTTTTTTTTGAAAAAAGAGCTAGCCCTTATATGTGTAAGACTCAACTGTTACCATGGCAATCTAGCCACAAACCCCTCCACCTTTCTGTAGTAGCACTCAGCCTGATGGGGCAGCCAATCTGGTCATGCTGCCCTCGTAGTTAGGACTTCCCAAGTACCTGGGCACTTAGAGCTGCTGTATGCTTCCAGAAGCTTCCCAGTTCAGGCAGGTGTCACTAGGACAGGCACTGGCCCTACAGTTTAAGACTTTAGCTTGAGGCAACTGCTGCTACCTCCCAAGCTGACAGGGACCCAGGTACCCTGAACTGCTGCCAGTGAGAACACAGACTGACTACACACCCTCATCCCCAGGGCTCTCACCATGGCAAGCGCTGACAGCAAAGCCAATTCGCTTTCGGGCCCGATCAAAGACAACATAGAAGCCCTCCATGATAACAGCTCCCATAACAGTGCCTGTGGATGACTGTGAGATGGCGAACTTGTAACAGTCGTCTTGGGATGTGGCCACATCTTCAACCGGCCGCAGGTATTGCTAGGGGTAAGCAATTACAGGGTGAGAGCAGGTCTTTTTATTGGATCCTTCATCCTATCTGCCCTCTAGCTGTCTCTGCACTTGGGTAGCTCTTCCTTTTGCAGTCCCTGAGTCCTGAGGGTTTAAGTTTTCAAAGACCCTTGCTACAAGACAGCCTTAATTTTGTCTTTCAAGTTTTGATGCCCCACTGCCCCAGTTTAGGGACATACCTGTGGAAGGATGGTGATGCGGAAAGACTGATTGGTGACCTCACCCATGAGGTAGAGTGAGATGACTGGGAAAATGTTCCAAGGGGTAGTGCCTGCTTGCCAGCACACCAGCTGCTCCCCTAGCCAAAAGCCGTCTGGGAACTTCTCCGTCTGTTGACAAGAAAGGGATTCATTGAGGAGTTGACTTCTTTCACCATCTCTTGTTGTCTTATAATGTTGGTAGGACATCTATTTGCTTCTCCAGGGAAATTAACAAAGTGGGGAAGGTAAACTGAAACCCAAGGATTAGGGAAAGAGGAGACAGGTCAGAAATCTGTATCAGGATGCTCGGGTGTGGTGGCATGAATCCAGCACTTGAGAGCTGAGGCCAGGGGAATTAAAAGTTCTAGGCCAGTCTGGCTACATATCAAGGCCCTGTCTCACAAAACCAACTACAGGGACATTATTTGATGAGCCAACAGACCAATAAAGAACAGGTTTTAAGAGCTCTAAGTGGAAGAGTCTAAGTGCCGACATCTTGGAGCTTGCTGAGGAACGTGTCTCTCGCTGACTTCCTGATACTGTGTCATTTTTAGTCCACTGACCGAGGAGGCTGCCTTGATGGACTTGACCGCAGCTTCAAACACTTTCTTAGGTAAACGAAGGTTGGTGGTGCCACTGTCCACGATGCTTTTGTCATAGTTGTACTAGGAAGGAGAGGAAAGGGTGAGAAGAGCTTTTGTGATGCCAGGCTCCAACAGCTAAGGGTCTTGTTGGGATTGGCACCTCTACTTTGCTACTTTGCACATGTACTTCCTTGAGTAATTTACTTAACCTCTGTACCTTAATATCTTCATCTCTAAAACAATAATGGTACCTACCTCAAAGGTTATCATAAGGATTAAATAAATCAGTACATCAAAAGTAATTTAGAGCTGGGTGTGGTGGGGCATGCCTTTAATCCCAGCACTCGGGAGGCTGTGGATCACTGTGAGTTAGGCAAGCCTGAGATTACATAGTGAATTCCAGGTCAGCCTGGGTTAGAATGAGACCCTACCTCGAAAAACCAAAAATAAAAATAATAAAGAAATTTAGAATGGTATCCAACAGATAAGGGAGGTATTTGCGATCTTGGATGAGCAGGTAGGTGGACAAGTATTCTTCAAATTTAAAATAAACATGCTAGGGCTGGAGAGATGGCTCAGCGGATAAGGTATTTGCCTCTGGTGCCTAAGGCCCTGGGTTCAATTCTCCAGGACCCACATAAGCCAGACCCACAAGGTGGTGGCCCTGGTGCGTTCTCTCTCTCTCTCTCTCTCTCTCTCTCTCTCTCTCTCTCTCTCTCTATCTCTTTGCTTGAAAAATAAGTAAATAAAATATTTTAAAAAATAAATAAATAAACATGCTAGCCTTTAATTGTGGCACTGGGGAGGCAGAGGTAGGATTGCTATGAGGTTGAGGCCAGCCTGGGACTACAGAGTGAGTTCCAGGTCAATTTGGGCTAGAGTGAGACCCTACTTCGAAAAAAACCAAAAATATGCCTTGTATATAATGCTTTTAACTTTCATAGTACTTTCATATTGATTCTAATTTAACATACATAAAATCTAGGGAAGGAGATGAAATGCTTAGCATTTATCATATACTGCCAATCCCAGAGATTAGCACCTTGTGAGTTGTCTGACCTCCACAATGTGGACAAGGTATTTTTACCTAAGTTTTGTATACAAGGAGATAGATACACCATAGTAATGAGCCTACAGCCACTTAATTAGGAATGCCAGCGCAAAATTCAATTTCAGGTCTGCACTGTCTTAAGATGCTGCCTCAAAAATGACCTGTCCAATGTTATGAAGTAAGGCAGTAATTTAGAGCCAACAAAACTAGTTTCATGCTGTTTTCAATTCTATACTGAAAGCTCTGTGGTCCCTGTGAAAGAGCTCTGTCAGGCCCTGGCCCTTCACCTCAGGGCCTGCTGTGTTTCTGACTTCTACGTCCAGTCCTGACTTCTCTACAGGTTCCATGCCTTTCTTCCCAACCTCATGATGCAAGGTCCTCCCCCCTCCTACCCCGTGGGCCAGCTACTTGACTCCCCCCTCTGTTTATTACCTCCTTGCAGTCCATTTTCAGATCTTGTCCATTGATTTCCACACGTACAATGATCACCTCATAATACCACTCCCGCCGGATGGGAGTGTACCAGAGACTGCCTGTGTACAGCGAGTGGTCAATACCTCCAATGATCTAAGAACACAAAAACAGGCCACTCATGAAGGCCCCTACACATGACCCCTTCTGTCTTCCTACTTCTTATTTATTTTTTTTATTTATTTGCAAGCAGAGTGAGATGGAGAGAGACAGACAGAGGGACTCTAGCCAACTCCAGATGCACGTGACACTTTGTACATCTGACTTTATGTGGGTACTGGAGAATCAAACCTAGGTAGTTAGGCATTGTAGGCAGGTGCCTTAACTGCTGAGCCATCTCTCCAACCCCCATCTTCCTACTTCTTATCCCATCAGGCCCCATCATAGTTTCTAGAATTCTTACTTGTGTTCAGGGAAAAGCACTCCAGGATTATTTATTCCAAAACTTTTGATAGAAAGTTATTTAAACTAGGGCTGGTGAGATGGTTCAGAGGTTAAGGCACTTGCCTCCAGTGCCTAAGGCCCAGGGTTTAATTCCCCAGTATGCACATAAGCCAGACCCACAAGGTGGTGGAGAGCCCTGGTATGCTCGCTCGTGCTCTCTCTCTCTCCTCTCTCTCTCTCTCCCTCTCTGTATCTCTCTGCTTGAAAATGAATAAATAAAATATTTTTTAAAAAGTTATTTAAACTCAAGCCAGGCATGGTGGCGCACACCTTTAATCCCAGCACTTGGGAGACAGAGGTAGGAGGATCACCATGAGTTCAAGGCCACCCTGAGACTACACAGTGAATTCCAAGTCAGCCTGGGCTAGAATGAGACCCTACCTTGAAAAACAAAACAAAAAAACAAAAAACCCACTGAACCATCTTCACAGCGCCCAGACTGAATCATTCTTTTTTTTTTTTTTTTTTTTGGTTTTTCGAGGTAGGGTCTCACTCTAGCCCAGGCTGACTTGGAATTCACTGTGTAGTCTCAGGCTGGCCTTGAACTCATGGTGATCCTCCTACCTCTGCCTCCCGAGTGCTGGGATTAAAGGCGTGCGCCACCACGCCCGGCAAGACTGAATCATTCTATAGGTCTTATTTTCATTTCCTTTGAAATGTATTATTTCTGATCCATTATAAGTTTACCATCAGTGCCTTATATAATTTTAGGAATAATGCAAGAAAGAAAAGAATGGACAGAGAAACGTAGGGATGAGGAGTATGAAGAGGGTTCTCTTGATCCTGAGCAGTGGAGTGAAAGCTGTGTTGTTTGTGGCCCTGAGGAAGGGGGGCACATGACCCCTCTGAGGACCTACTCACCATGCTACCTCCAACTGAGGCCAGCACCTCAGACTGGTTGAGGGGGAAGCCAGCCCCACAGAGCTGCAGGGAGAAGAGGTTGGGAATGTGGGTCTGCTTCACCAGAGAGTCAAAGAAGGGCTCCAGGGAATCATCGGGCTGTGGCAGAAAGAAACAAGTAGTGAATCCTCACACAGGGCTCTAATGAGCAGAGGTCAGCTTCCTGCCTATACTAGGGGTCAAAGGCCAACTTGAGGTACTGAGATTTGGCAGACTAGAATACAAACAGCAAAGCGCTAGTAGGCCTACAAAGCCATAGGACCACCCACATGCTGACCTGCTTCAGATTTATAGTGGCCACTCTCAGTTATCAAAATCTGAGGACACAGAAGCCATGGCCAATTCCTACATGTACCACGGCTGCTCTCAGGACAGGTCCTGCCCAGTATAGGACTGAGATTCAGGTGGCCACCCTGTCCCAACCAATAATCCTTCAAGCTGATGTTTTTCTCTTTCAATCCATTCTTCCCCTTCCTCCTGACTCCTTCCTTGAGTGGCAGGCTATATGACATGCAGAAACAGCGTGTAGGGCCAGGCCTTGTCCTCTCACCCTGGCAATCTCGGCGTAGGCCAGCCCCAGGATGCCCTCCCAGTTGGAGCCATTGATGAAGAACTTGTCCGATTCAGTGATAGCAGCGATGTTGGCACGCACGGTGACGTTGGGCCCATGAGGGATGCTCACCAGGTCAGTGCCCAACTCTCCCTCCCACTTGCCTTGTGTGTAGGGCACATACACACCCTTCCGGAGGTCCCGGTATGTGCTGGACCTGTAGAAAAGAGGCAGAGATTTGTGTCTGCAGAGCCACAATTGACATGGGGCATCAAACCTATCCCAACTGTCACCTCATCCCAAGCATTCTAGAATCTCAGCAGAACATTTCTAGACCCATTCATTGCCCAGAACAGAATGTAAGGTGACCCTGCAGATAGATTAGGGGTGCCATCACTGGAGCTTGCTCTTCTGTCTCCATAGCTCATATTACTAGACATGGGGCTCAGGCCTGTGAAGAACAGGCTGGGCTTTGTGCATTGTGCCTGCTGCTGCTGCAAGGAGCACACACACAGCAAGGGGGACAACTAACCACTGTAGCCTGTTACAAGGAGATACGCCTGGCTCCACTCGAGTCATGGGACTGCTCCCTCCCTCCCTCCACTTCTCAGCTGTCCCTCAGCTTATCCTTCCCCACAATATAGCTCTACGCTTCCCCCTTCTTCTTTTCCTTCCCCTTCCCAGTGGAAAGATGTAAGGTCTGTTATTCTCCCTTCATCCTTCTCTCTTCAGAAAAGAAAATCTTTCACCCTCAGCTCTCCCCAGGACTTACAGATGCCTCTGGTAGTAGCGATGGAGAAAAGGGTGGGGGGCAGCGCCTACTGCAAAGTTACTGCTTCCCGTGTCCACCAGGATGTTGAGCTGCCAAGAAAGGGGAGAGAAAAGACATTGCAGACAGGTAGTCCCTGGCTCACTGACCTTATAGCCACAGAAATTCTCCATGGTACAAGATAGCCAGGCTGGCACCAGCCAGCACCAAGGCCACTGACATAGCCTTGGGGTCCTATCACATCCTCAACAGAGCCTCGGAAACTGTCTGCTTCTGTCTGTGTAATGCTAGCATTTTCTATGTCATCGGAGCTACTGTGTGTGTGCACGCGCATGCCCACATGTCCTAGTCTTTGTAGCCACTAAATGGCCTCTTCTTTCTGTATAGCTGCCAGCTTCTTCTCATCTGTTCCTGGGAACACCAGGAAGCCTGGGTCATCACCTCCAGCTTCAACAGGAGCAATGCTAGGAGCTGGCAATGGCAAGGAGAGCTATGGAGCCAGGGTGGCACGGTGGTGCCTAGGTGTGTGTGATCCTGCATGCCAGAAAGTGGCTCCCCTTCTGTCTAGGTTTTTTAGACCTGTACGTGTCACTGTCAGAAAGAATTGGGAGCCAAGAGGCCAGTATAATGTCCCAGTAAAAACCCATCTTGTTAAGGCCCTGGTTTGGGCTATGTGAGTACAGACAGGAGTCGCCTCAGTGTGCATTGCTAAGCAGCCCCTTCTACCATCTCTTCTACCTTGTCCCTCTTCCTCATTTTGAAACCTATGGAAAATTCAAATAAACACTTATCTTCGTTTGCTTTTTAAAAAAATATATTTTTGGGAGCTGGGAAGATGGCTCAGCAGACAAAGGTGCTTGCTTTCAAAGGCTAACAGCCTGGGTTTGATTCCTCAACACCCACATAAAGCCAGATTCACAAAGTGGCGCATGTGTCTGGAGTTCATTTGCAGTAGTAAGAGGCCCTGGAGCACATATGTATTCTCGCTGTCTGCTCACAAATAATAAAATTTTAAAAGGACATTAAAATTTATTTATTTTGGTTTTTCGAGGTAGGGTCTCACTCTAGCCCAGGCTGACCTGGAATTCACTATGTAGTCTCAGGGTGGCCTTGAACTCATGGTGATCCTCCTACCTCTGCCTCCCGAGTGCTGGGATTAAAGGTGTGCAACACCACGCCCGGCTTAAAATTTATTTTTATTTAGTATATAGTTACAAACAGAGAGAGAATGGGCACACAGGGACCTCTTACTACTGCAGACACTCCAGACACACATGCCACTTTGTGCATCTAGCTTTGTGTGGGTCCTGGAGAATTGAACCCCAAGCATCAGGCTCTGCAAGCAAGTGCCTTTACTGAGCCATCTCTCCAGCCCCTCATTTGATTTTAGTTACTGGTTTTCATCACTGATTTTGGAAGCTACTTGACAATAAAATAACAGACCTCTGTGAATTTTACCACAGGTGACACCTCTGACATGTGGTCATCTACCTTGGAAAGGATTTAGGTTTTTTTTTTTTTTTAGCAACTTGGAACTAACTGAAGTCACTGACCTCTTCACATGAACCTGCGCAAATGTCCAGTGGGTGACTGTTGTAGTTTGAATGTGAACTCCCCAGTACCCACGTAAAGCCAAATGCACAGAATGCTCTTTCTCTCTTTGTATCTCTGCGCTTGAAAATAAATAAATAATTTTTGCTTGTTTTTCAAGGTAATGTCTCACTTTAGCTCAGGCTAACCTGGAATTCACTATGTAGTCTCAGAATGGCCATGAACCCATGGCAATCCTCCTACCTCTGCCTCCCTGGGGCTGGGATTAAAGGTGTGCACCACCACACCCAGCAAAAAAAAAAAAATATATATATATATATATATATACATATTTTTTGTTTGTTTGTTTGTTTGTTTTTTGAGGTAGGGTCTCGCTCTAGTCTAGGCTGACCTGGAATTCACTATGTAGTCTTAGGGTGGCCTTGAACTCACAGCAATCCTCCTACCTCTGCCTCCCAAGTGCTGGGTGGGATTAAAGGCGTGCACCACCACGCCCGGCTTAAATAAAATATTTTTTAAGGGCTGGAGAGATGGCTCGGTGGTTAAGGTACTTGCCTACAGAGCCAAAGGACCAAGTTTGATTCTCCAGTATCTATGTAAAAGCCAGATGCATAGTGGTGCATGCATCTGGAGTTCGTTTGCAGTGGCTAGAGGCCCTGGCATGCTCATTCTCTCTGCCTGTCTTTCTCTGCTTGCAAATAAATAAATAAATAAATAAATAAATAAATAAATAAATAAATAAATAAATAAAATTTTTTTTAAAGAATGTGACAAAGGAGGCCTGTTCATGTCACAGTGGCCAGGAAGCAAAGAGAGTGGAAGCAGCTATGGACGCAATAGTCCCTCCTAGGGTACATCTCAATTGCCTGACTTCCTCTACTAGCGCCAAGCTGAAGCCCAAGCTGTTAGCACATGAGCCTTTAGGGGACAGTTAAGAACCAAAGCAGAATCACCCTGCTTCTCGTAAGCACCCCTAAGCCCTATCCTTGGGATGCAGATTTGAGTCCTGGGGTTCCTCATTCCCACATTAGCCACCTCATGAATAAGCTCTTTCTCTTACACAGTACTTGTCATGCCAGTGACTGGCACACTGCAGAGTGCAGAACCGCCTAGTGTGGTGACACTGAGATGGCCTGACCATTGTCTGTGGGTCTACTATATCCTTAGGAGCAAAAAAAAAATAAAGGCAGACCTCTATCCTCAGAAAAACAGTCATATGCCAGCTGAATCTCCTCTCTTTTTTGTTTTTTTGAGGTAGAGTCTCACTCTAGCCCAGGCTAACCTGGAATTCACTATGTAGTCTCAGGCTGACCTAGAACTCATGGCAATTCTGCTGTCAGGCTCCCAAGTGCTGGGATTAAAGGTGTGTGCCACACCTGACCTGAATATCCTCTCTTGCTAACTTCCCATGCCCATCATCTCAGCCTCTTCCCTGATCTTAGAGCCTTCATTTCCAAAGCCTCTCTCCTCAGTGCAGTGAAGTCAGCAGAGGTCCGACTGTCACCTTGAGTTGCTCTGCATGTGTTCCGCCCTGTTTGTCCATCCTCTCCCAGCTACTCCCTGCTCAGTGGTGCCCCTGTGGTTGTGCCAACTGCTAACCCCCAAACCCAGTTTAGGCTTGACTCCCCTGCACTGTCTGCGGCCCTTTGACTCTTCTACCTCCTGTCTCTTGCTTCCTCCCCAGCTCCACACTCCTGGATGGCTTCCCATTCTCCTCCCTGCCCCCTTCTCCCCACCTCCCCGTCCCTCTCCCTGGTCTCTGGGCAGCCACCAGCTCCAGATGCTGTGCTTTCAGAGAAAATCAATAGAGCTGGGAGGCTCTGTAGGTTAGATTTCAACCAACCAGGTTAATGATTAAAAAGGGCTTCTTTACCCCACTCCCCGGGACCCCCTTCTGCACCTGCCAGGGATTAGTTTCCAGCATTTGAGATGGGTCTGACATTACAGGACTCTCTGCTATCACTGGACCCCACAGAAAGAGAGCCTCCTCCCCACACAGTCCCTGTAGCCTGTGCAAGGAGGGGCCATCTAGAACGTGTGTACCTAGCCGGCCCTAGCAAATAAGGCCACTGCTTTACACTGGAATGGAAGCTTGTGAAGGGGGGGTGTGTGTGCATGTACAAATGTGGGTGTGGAAGCCAGAGGTAGACATTTGATGTTTTCCTTGATAATGCTGTACTATTCTTTTTTGTTTTGTTTTGTGGGTTTTTTTTTTTTTTTCCCCAGACTGACCTGGAATTCACTGTGTAGTCTCAGGGTGGCCTTGAACTCACCTCTGCCTCCCAAATACTGGGATTAAAGGCGTGTGCTATCATGCCCATTGGCTCTACTATTCCTTGATACAGGGTCTCTTCCTGAACCTAGACCTCACCAATTTGGTTAGATTAGCTAGCCAGTAAGCCACAGAGATACTGTGTCTCCATCTCCCTGGTGCTGAGATGACAAGCACATGTGAGTTCTGCAGAGCTGAAATGAAGTCAGATACTTTATCCATTGAGTTATCTTCCCAGCCCTGGAATGGAACTTTTTTATCCAGGGGACCCTGCTGCCTCAGGATCTTTTCTGTCTCCCCTCCCCAACTGTTCTCTCCTCCAGGAGGCCTGAGATCCTGTTTTCCTTTCAGTCCCAGCCTGGCTCTCCTCTCTGAGGGAGGTCTCCCTCTTCTACCCAAAGAGCACCCCATCCCACCCCAGTCTCTCTCATCTGCCCCACACCAGGGTTCAGGCCCCCACTGCGGTCTTCCTCCCCCTCCCATAACAAAACAGAAAATCAACAGAAACAGTTGAGATTCCCTCCATAGCAAGTGTTTATCCTTTGCAAGTGGTCCTGAGCTGAGAGAAGTGATCTCTGGGCCCATCCTTCGGCATTTTAACAGAGCCCCTGGCCTTGCCATTCCCACTAAGTACAGGCCTGTCACAGGGCAGGGCCTCAGGCGAAGGAATTGAGTCACCCAGCACCCCTCATTACCAAAAAGGGCAGTTAGGGGAGGAAATTGCTGTGGAAGCCTCAGCTCCCATTTCCCAGGCCAGGGTGGGAGGAGGGTGGTACATGTGAAGGGATAGGACATATCCTGGTCTCCCACAGCCCGATAGGCCAGCTGTCCTGTGCTTGCAGCTGGCCCAGGCAGTCCTGTGCAGGCTCCAGCTTCCAACTGGGCTGGGGAGCCGATCACCTCCTCCCTTGCCAGGCAACTCCCTTACTCAAGATCCTTTCCCTCAGGTAAATCCAACCGCCTTACCACCTCCACCCAGCACCATCAAGTGTGGATGCTTCCCACTGGTCTTTACAAATGCTGAGTCTCTTCATTAAAATCAACAACTTCCTAATCTCACACGCGCCTCCTTCACAACCAAGCTGTCTCGTTTCTTTCACCTCCCACTCATTCCTCAGCCCATTCTAAAAGTGGATTTGCCTCCATCCCGCCACTATCACAGGGCCCTTACTACAGCTGCCAATGATTTCATGGCACCAAATGCCACATCTGTCCTCAGTGCACTTCTCAGGTCCTTTCCCGCCTCCTTCACGGGTTCTTCTCACCACCCTCTCCCCTACACACCTCAAGTGGAGCCCTAGGACACAATAAACTCACCCTTCCCTCACCTTTAAAAAAATTTTTTTTGCCGGGCGTGGTGGCACACGCTTTTAATCCCAGCACTCGGGAGGCAGAGGTAAGAGGATCGCCCGTGAGTTCAAGGCCACCCTGAGACTACATAGTGAATTCCAGGTCAGCCTGGACTAGAGCGAGACCGTACCTCGAAAAACCAAAAAAAAAAAAAAATTATTTTCAAGGAGAGAGAGAGAGAGAGAGAGAGAGAGAGAGAGAGAGAGAGAGAGAGAGAGAGAGAATGGGTGCACCAGAGCCTCTAGCTGCTGCAAAAGAACTCCAGGTGCATGCACTACTTTGAGCAACAGGCTTTATGTGGGTGCTGGGGAATTGAACCTGAGTCGTTAGGCTTTGCAGGCAAGCACCTTAACTTCTGAACCATCTCTCCAGCCCCTTTCCCTCTCTTTTGATCTCCAGACTCGCATTTGGAATAGCTTCAAAGTCAGAATGTCTACAGTCTACCCCATCCTGCCCACCTGATCATTGTCAGATCTGTTCTGTAAGGCAGCCACTTGAGAGCTGCCTCACTAACTTCCTCTTTGTCACACTTGTCATCAGTGCATCCCCCTCCTTTAAAGATTGTGCATGTACCCATTTCCTCCCACTCCTGCCACCCCTCAGTCCAACTGGTGTTATCTCACTCTGGGATGTCACAGGGCTTCTCAACAGTCTTGGCAAGTCTGCCCTTAACCTCTGCGGTCTGTTTTCTGCACTGCAGCTGGAGTGACCTTTCCAAGTATAAATGTGACCAGATTACTCTCCTAAGTCAGCAGCTTCCTTTGGTTATGAAAATGAAAACTTTAGGTTACTGGGGGGGGGGTGTCACATTCTTTAGTGGTGTAGCTGTTGAGTATGGGTAAGGGGGCGTTATTTACTGCAGCATGGTGTTGCCCATGCTCCAGTAAATAATCCCCCTTTACCCATACTTAAGCCAACCCCAATTAAACTCCCTAGGTTGCGGGGGAGGGGGAAGAAAAAGAGTGAAACAGTAGGTTTGCACACTTCCTTCAGGGGACTTCCGAGTCTGGCCCTGCCTATGTACCTCACAAGAACCGCAGGGAGAAAGGGGAGGGTGAAAGATGCTCACCAGGGTTGACCCATGCTTGGTCAGATGCTCCCAACACAAGGGTTCCAGGACTTAATTCAGGTAGTTTGTATTGGTTATCTGCTGAAGGGTAACTATGCCAAAATATAATGACTTAAAATGAGAGTCATTTCTTAGGATTCTGGGTGTGGATTGTCTTGAGGATCTTCTACTTAGACTCAGTTGTGAGGTGTGTCTACATACAAGTGGCAGGTCAGCTGGGGGCTGGACTGACCCAGGCCTGCTGAGCCCTTCAAGGAGACAAGCCTGGGTTGCTGCATAGACTCAGGGCTCAATTCCAAGATCTCCATGTGAAGCGCCTCTTTAGACTCTCCTTGCTGGTGTCCCACTGGCCAAAGCAAGTCACATGGTCCAGGCCAGAGGAGGGAATCCTGCAAGGGCTTGGAGGTGTATGAGTCATTAGTCTAACCATCTACCACAGGCTTCCTCTCCAGATGGGAGGAGACATCTGAAGGTCAAGGAGATGAAAGACCACACTTGAGGGTTGTTTAGAACCAGCGGTGACTGGTCCTGGATTTGTGGCTTGTTGTGTAAGATAGACACATTGCTTATGCTGTCTGGGCCTTTTTCCTTCTCTGTAAAATGGAAGAAAGCCTCCTAAATCTCACCTTTACATGAAAGTCTTGTTACAAACGAATATAGAGTGTTTTTCTCCTCTACTCTGAGGTCCACATGGAAGGAAATAGACACCCTCTTTAGAAGGAAGACTTGGAAGCAGAGCCCCTTCCCCAGAGCCTTGCAAGAGCCTGGGATAGGCTGCTAAGAAAAGTTGAAGATGGGTTATTATTATGAGTATCATCATTATTAAATGTTTTTATTAGAGAGAGAGAGAGAGAGAGAGAGAGAGAGAGAGAGAGAGAGAGAGAGAGAAAGGGTCTACCAGGACTTCTCACCACTGCAAACGAACTCCAGATGCATGTGCCACTTTGTGCATCTGGCTTTACATGGGTACTAGGTCAAGCAAGTCCTTTAACTGCTGAGCCATCTTCATGACTATTTATTATTATTATATTATTATTATTATCATCATCATCATCATTATTTGCCATACTGTAGATAAAACTCGGCCTTGGGTATGCTAGGCCACTAGCCTTAGTTGAAGACACTTAAAAAAATGAATACTGTTCAAAAGTGGAAAGAGCACCATTTCTCCAGGCCAGGGGACAAGGCTCTGGAAGGACCTTTTTATCCAGTAGAATCTGAGCATCTTCCCTGTCTGCTGGGGAGAGCTGGGGTCAAGACTGGTGGGGTGAGGAAACCAAGAGCACCCTGCACTCACCAGTTCCCTATCTATTGCAGCCTCCTATTACTGAGCACAGCATCATGAACCTAGGCAGGTGCACCTCTCCCTAAGGGGCTTGTTAGCACTTCCACGAAGCTGCCTTCCCTTGGAGGCCCCAGAGGTACATTTGTTTGTTAAGTGATTGGCACTGACCTAGCCCTGACCCCAAGCTACAGTCTCCTGGGTATCTGATTCCTAGGCTTGTCTGGGCCTGGGGACAAGGAAGAAGGCTACAGCACCACAGGTGGCCTGAACACAGCCTCCTGTGTTACACCAAGGGGCTGGGTAAGGAGGGGATGGTCCATCTGAGCTAGGACCTCTTCTGTACCTAAAACAGCCACTGCTAGGTGCCTCTGAGGGGTCTTGTTTGTCCACCATCCAAGAAGCTACTCATTTTTATTAGAAACACTTACCAGGCATGGTGATACCCATTGGGGATTTGAAAAAAACTTAAGAGACTTGGGGAGGCAAGAGTCAGAGAGTGGCAAGTTACAAGGAAGCATGCTAGAGAATGTGACCTCATGTTCCTCCCCAAGGAAGCCCCTTTTGTGCTCAGACTGAAAGATGAGAAAAGAGGAAACATAACCGCAGTGAGGGGAGGACGGTCCAGGCAGAGCAGCAGCCCTAAGGCTGGTGGGAAGAAGTGAGATGAGATCTAAGAGGCTGATGGACAGAAGGCTTACAGGAGGGGGTGACCATGGAGGCTCTCACCTGGGCACTCAGGCATACATCACTTCCTTAGCCTGGCATGTCCTCTCCTTGTGTGCCTACTGTCTGTTCAACTTTCAATTCACAAACACCCTGTCTCTCAAAGGTCAGCACCTGTGTCCCTGGTACCCAAACTATTAATCATAGATTTACTGTCTGCCTGGCCTACACAGGAAGAGCTCCCAGGGGAGGAAAACCTTTTCTATCTTTACCTCATTACTCTTTAGCCCAAAACAGGTATTTTACACTGATTTACATTTTTTTCTTTCCTTTTATTTTTTTCTTTCTGAAAAGGATCTCAGGTATCCAAAGCTGGCCTCCAACTCACAAAGGATCTCAGGTATCCAAAGCTGGCCTCTCAATCAAGGATGACCTTAAATTTCTAATTCTGCCACCACCTGAGTACTGAGGTTCTAGGCATGCACCGACACACCTAGCCTTATGCCGTGCAGAGATCAGTGTTTGTTGCATGCAAAGCAAGCACTCTACCAGCTGAGCTACATCCCTAGCCCCTCCCCACTCTTTTTGAGACAGCGTCTCACTCTGTAACAGAGGCTGGTCTGGAACTGGCTATATAACACAGCCTAGCTCCCAACTCACAGCAATTCTCCTGCCTCGGCCCTTCAGGTGCTGAGAGTATACATATGTGCCGCCATTCCAACCTGACTTTTTAAACACTGACACTGAGCCAGGTGTGGTGGTACATGCCTTTAATCCCAGCACTCAGGAGGCAGAGGTAGGAAAATTGCCATGAGTTTGAGGCCTTCCTCAGTCTACATAGTAAATTCCATGTCAGCCTGGGCTAGAGCAGGAACCTACCTGGTAAAAAACAAAAAATAAAATTAAATAAAATAAAAACTAACACTGATGACCTCATTTCCTGCAGTTGGTTCCTTCCCTATGACTCCCCAGACTGAGCTCTTGCGTTGCTGAGCACAGTGACCGTGACAACCAATACCCACAATGCTCACACAGCACACATGGATGGATGTCCACTGGGGTCCTGTCTTAGAGCAGCTCCTTGGTCCCAGAGCCTTCACAGCCAGATTCACCTGCTCTCCCGAGTGGATGCTCCCAACCCTGAGCTGTCTGAGGCTGAGAGAAGGGACAAGGAAGGACATAAGGAGCCTAGAGTCAGCAGCTGGGAGTGGCTTATGGCCAATAGCTCCCTCCTGCCTGAGACTGGAGGCCAATCCCCGGGTCCTGGCCAGCTTCTTCCCACCTGGAACAAAGTGGCTGACCCTAGGCAAATCGATTTCTTTCCCGGGTACATCCTTTGCCTCCACATCGCTCTCCAGGCTCAGTTCTGCAGGTCTATGAGGAAAACCACTAGCGGTTTCCACTGAATGGATCACAGCCCCCAGGACGAGTGCGAATCCCCCTCAGAGCACGCCCTTCCACTCTGGGAACCAGCGTGCTACAGCACCTGAGGACATGGCAGAGAGCATCGTATGGAAAGTTAGAGGAACTGCCATGAGTTCGAAGCTGCCTGGGACTACATAGTGAGTTCTAGGTCAGCCTGGAGTGAAACTCTACCTCAAAAAACAAAACAAAAACCTAGGTAGTCCCAGGCTGGCCTTGAACTCACAGCAATCCTCCTACCTCTACCTCCCAAGTTCTAGGATTACAGGTATACGTCACCATGCCTGGCTCTATTTTCTCACTTTCATTATGATTAACTTCCAACTTACAGAAAAGTTGCAAAAGGAATCTAAAGAGTTTCTAACAGGCTGGACTTGGTAGCACAGGCCTAAGATCCCGGCACTGAGGCAGACAGGACCAACAAAACAACAAGACTGCTGGAGAGATTGCTCAGTGGTTAAGACACTTGCCTGCAAAGCCTAATGACTGGGGTTCAACTCCCCAGTATCCACGTAACGCCAGATGCACAAGGTGGCGCGTGTATGTGGAGTTCATTTGCAGTGGCTGAAGGCCCTCGCACACCCATTCTCTCTCTCTCATTCTGAAAATATTTTTTTTAAATAAAAAATTTTTTAGGGCTGGGCGTGTTGACGCACGCCTTTAATCCCAGCACTTGGGAGGCAGAGGTAGGAGGATCGCCGTGAGTTTGAGGCCACCCTGAGACTACATAGTGAATCCAGGTCAGCCTGGACTAGAGCGAAACCCTACCTCGAAAAACAAAACAAAACAAAAAAAGCCAACCAGCCAAACAAACAAAAACTGTCTTTTTACATAAATGAAACTGAGCATGGTGGTGCATACCTTTGATCTTAGGAGGCTGAGGTAGAGTTCAAGGCCAGCCTGGACTAGAGTGAAACCCTATTTCAAAAATACCATCAGTAAACAAACAAACAAACAAACAAACTAGGACTGGGTAGGTAGCTTAGTGGCAAGCACCAGGACTTAGTTCAATTTTTCAAAGTTTAAATAAATGAACTAGAACTCAAAAGTCCATTGCATAAAAATAACAAAGATAAAAAAAAATAACAAAGATGGGGTTTACTGGAAGGGTTGACAGATTTGGGTGGGAAGGAGGGTGGATGGCTCAGTGAGATGAACAACAGGAGGTCCAGAGTCTTTCGTGGTTTTTTCCTTTCTCCTTTGCTTGTGTATATGTGCGTGCGTGCATGCGTGTGTGCGTGTGCGTGTGTGTGTATGCATTCGTGCGTGCGTGTATGTGCATGTGTTGGTGGAGGCAAGAGGACATCCTCGGGTGCTGTCCCTCAGGAAAGTTATCCATTTTTTGAGGTAGGGTCTCTCATTGACCTGGAACTCTCTCTCCAAGTCTGGCTGGCAATGAGCCCTAGGGATCCATCCACCTGTCTCCAACACCCCCAACATTGTGATTACAAGCATGCACCACCATGCCCAGCTTTTTAAAAAGTAGGTTCTAGGGATCAAACTCAGGTTCTCATGCTTGCAAGGCAAGCACTTCATCAGAATGAGACCCTGTCAAAAACAAAACAAAACAAAAAAAACCAAAAACTAAAACAATTGACAATAAATATTTTTTAAAAAGAAAAGTTTAAATTAATAAAAAAAACTAAACTAAAACAGTGCTGGAGAGATGGCTTAGCAGTTAAGACATTTGCCTACAAAGCTGAAGGACCTGAACTACTGGATTCCTCAGTGCCCACTTAAAGCCAGATGCACAAGGTGGTACATGTGTCTGGAGTTCATTTGCGGTGGCTGGAGGCCCTGGCACACCCATATTCTCTCTCTCTCTCTCTCTCTCTCTCTCTCTCTCTCTCTCTCTCTCTCTCTCTCTCTCTCTCTCTCTCTCTCTCTCTCTCTCAATAAAATTATTTTTTAAAAAAACTAAAACAGCCGGGCATGATGACACACGCCTCGTCATGGTTTGATTCAGGTGTCCCCCACAAACAAATGAATTTGTTCTGAATGCTTAATCCCCAGCTGATGGCAGTTCAGGAATTAGAACCTCACTAGAACTGTGTTGTTGGGGCGGGCTTATGGGGGTTATAAGCCAGCTTCCCCTTGCCAGTGTTTGACACACCTTCCTGCCATTGTTTGCAGTGTTGTGGCAGAGGTGATGTCCACCCCTCTGCTCATGCCGTCATTTTCCCTGCCAGGATGGAGTCTCCCCTCAAGTCCATAAGCCTAAAAATCTCATTCCTCCACAATCCGCTTTTGTTTGGGTTCTTTCTGCGAAGCAACTAGAAAGCTGACTGCAACACGCCTTTAATCCCAACACTCGGGAGTCAGAGGTAGGAGGATCACCATGAGTTTGAGGCCACCCTGAGACCGTATAGTGAATTCTAGGTCAGCCTGGGCTACAGTGAGACCTTACCTTGAAAAAAAAAAAAAAAAACTAAAACAGGGGGCTGCAGAGATGGCTTAGCAGTTAAGGTGTTTGCCTGCAAAGCACAAGGACCCAAGTTCAGTTCCCCAGTGCCCACATAAAGCCAGATGAACAAGGTATGCATGTGTCTGAAGTTCATTTGCAATGGATGGAGGTCCTGACGCGCCCATCCTCTCTCTGTCTCTCTCTCTGCCTCTTTTTTTTTATAAATATTTTTATTTATTCATTTTCAAGCAGAGAGAGAGAGAGAGAGAGAGAGAGAGAGAGAGAGAGAGAGAGAGAGAGAGAGAGGGCACCAGGGCCACCACCTTGTGGGTCTGGCATATGTGGGTCCTGGGGAATTGAACCCGGGGCCTTAGGCACTGGAGGCAAGTGCCTTAACCGCTAAGCCATCTCTCCAGCCCACTCTCTCTGCCTCTTTATCACTCTCTCTCAAATAAATAAATGTATAAAATATTTTTATAAAAACTAAAACAAACAATAACAAATAAACCCACAAACCAAATCCAGAAACTTATACCATTATGGAATCAGGGAGGAAAAAGGAGGGGGAAACCACTTCTATCTTCTTGTTCTGAGACCCTAAACCCTAGTTTTCTATATCTGATTGTTGTCTTCCTTCCTCCCTCCCCTGTCTACACCATCATTCTTTCCCTTCCCTAATTATGGTCTTTTCTTTATCTGTTCTCTCAAAGAACAAGTCTTGTTAACTCTGCGTGATTCTAAAGTCTACTTGTTGAATCTGAACTGACCACCAGGTTTCTAGCTGTCTCTCCACAGCC
>PVHP010007592.1:44342-56180 GCA_004024765.1 Zapus hudsonius
GGAGGCCACCCTGAGACTACATAGTGAATTCCAGGTCAGCCTGGGCTAGAGTGAGAACCTACCTTGGAAAAGGGGGGGGGGGGGGGGGGGGGGGGGGGGACACGGACCCTTGGAAATCTAATGATTTGTCTTTGAACGCAGCTGTATTCTTTTAGCTGAGTAATTTTAGGCAATTCACTTAATCTCTTGTCACCTCAATGTCCTCATTACCCCAATGGGTGTCCAGCCCTCATCACTAAAGCAGAGAAATGAACCTGGAAGTTGGGAGTGGTGGCTCATGCCTATAATCCCAGAAGGCAGAAAGAGAACGATTGCTGCACATTTGAGGCTGGCCTCAGCTGCAGAGTGAGTTCCAGGACGGCCTAAGCTATAAATATGAGACCCTGCCTCACCAACCCCCACCACACACACATCCGCAAGAAAAGAGAAGGAGCTGGAGAGATGGCTCATAGGTTAAAGGTGCTTGCCTTCAAAGCCTAACAACACGGGTTCTATTTCCCAGTACCCACATAAAGCCAGATACCCAACTCCATGCATCTGGAGTTCGCCTGCAGTGGATGGAGGCCCTGCTGCACCCATATTCACTCACTCTCTGTCTCTCCTCTCTGTTTCTCTCTCTCTCTCTCTCTCTCTCTCTCTCTCTCTCTCTCTGTTTTTTTCTCTCTCCTTGCAAATAAATATATTTTTCAAAAAAAGAAAAGAGAAATGTATGTGCAACTTGATAAACCATACTGGGCTTTAAAACTTCTTCCTTTTGTTCTGTTCACAGACACAAGCCAGAAAGAAACAAACTCCTTCCCCTCCTCTCTCATAGATTTAAATCTTATGAGATGGCTCAGTGGTTAAAGGTGCTTGCTTTTGAAGCTTGTCAGCACAGGTTCGATTCCCCAATACTCACATAAAGCCAGATGCCCAAAGTGGCACATGCATCTGGAGTTTGTTTATAAAGGCAAGAGGCCCTAAAACCCCATACTCACTTTCTCATCTCTCTCTCTCCTCAAAAATAAGTAATGTTAAAAAATATTTACTCTGAGCAGAAGGCCCAAACCTAGCCAAGGTGGGTGGCAGGTATTGGAATTTAAAAAACAATCTCTTGGCAACCCCTGCAAAATAAATCTCATAGGGACAAAGAATGTCTGGTTGAACTGAGCTATGACCATCCTGGGGACCTTTCCTTCTTTTTTTAAGGTAGGGTCTAGCTCTAGCCCAGGATGACCTGGAATTCACTATGTAGTCTCAGGGTGGCCTCAAACTGATGGGGGTCCTCCTACCTCTGCCTCTGCTGGGATTAAAGGTGTGAACCACCATGGTGCTTTTTTGAAAATATTATTTATTTGTAAGCAGAGAGAGAGAGAGAAAAGAGAGAGACAGAGAGAGGACAGGCCTGCCAAGGCTTCCACCTGCTACAAACAAACTCCAGATGCAGACACCACTTTGTGCATCTGGCTTTATGTAGGTACTGGGTCATTAGGCTTTGCAGACAAGTGCCTTAATCCCTGAGCCATCTCTCCGGCCCCTTTCTCCTCTCTTCCCTCAGCACCATCTCCCTCATTCAGGCCCTGCTTTCCCAGCAAGTCCTCCTCCACACTGAGGTGATTTTCTTGGAATCGAAATTAGACAGCACCACCCCTCTCCTCCTAACCCTGCTGACTCCTTCCTTCTTCCAGCACGAGGCCCCAACTCTACTCAGACCCTACAGACAGCATCCCGACCACGACTTCCAGCTTCTTATCATAGCTCATTCTGCCCAACATTCTCCATTTGAGGTAAAAATGAGGCAGGATAGAAAGGGAAAATTAAGGGGACGTGAAGGAAAGGAGCTCCTCACTCTTGTTGCCTGAGAATCAAGAAAATCTCACCAGGCATAGTGGCAAATGCCTGTAATCCTAGCACTTGGGAGATAGGGGTAGGAAGATCCAGGTCATCCTCAGCTACATAGCTAGGGTCCAAGAGAGCCTGGGCATGAGAGCATGTCTCACCAGAGAAGCTGTGAGCACAGCATTGGCCTGTTGGAGACCTGGGGGAAAATATAAGGCAGCTTGCACCTGTCATCTTCCGGCATTTTGAAATGCAACTATTGTTTAATTGTTATAGTTGTGGATCTTTCTGGATTTATTTGGAGAATTTGGGCCATCTTTTTTTTTTTTTTTTCGAGGTAGGGTCTCGCTCTAGTCCAGGCTGACCTGGAATTCACTATGTAGTCTCAGGGTGGCCTTGAACTCATGGCGATCCTCCTACCTCTGCCTCCCGAGTGCTGGGATTAAAGGCGTGCGCCACCTCGCCTGGCTGGTCCATCTTAAGCAGATTCAGACCAAGGCTGAAAATAGAGAAATTAGTACCCTACCCCAAAATATAAAAATCTACAATTTGGGAATTAATGAGCTAATATCCATCTATTTAAAGAAATGCTAATGTTCTAAATGTAAAGGGCACCAATGTAGAATGAGAATCCAATTCTTATATCTAAAGCAACAAGGCTTTCTTAAGGACATTCTGTTCTTAATAAAATTTTGTAATTAACTTAAAAAAAAAGAGTTTGCTAGAGTGAAACCCTACCTCAAAAAACAAACAGCTGGGCGTGATGGCGCACACCTTTAATCCCAGCACTCTGGAGGCAGAGGTAGGAGGATCACCATGAGTTCAAGGCCACCCTGAGACTACATAGTGAATTCCAGGTCAGCCTGGGCTAGAGTGAGACCCTACCTCGAAAAACCAAAAAAAAAAGATTTGGGGCTGGGGAGATGGCTCAAGGGTGAAGGTGCTTGCTTGCAAAACCTGCCAGTCCAAGCTCAATTCCCTCATGTTCAGATAAAACCAGAGTCACAAAGTGGTGCATGTATCTGGTGTTCATTTGCAGTAGCAAGAGAGTCTGATATTCCCATTCTCTCTCTAGCTCTCCTTCTCTCTCTCCTTACAAATAAATTTGTAAAAATAAAAAAAAAAACTTTAAGACAATAGGGTGCTGGAGTGATGGTTCAACACTTTTAACTGCTGAACCATCTTTTCAGTCCCTGTTTTTTTGTTTTCTATAGGGTCTCGCTCAAGCCTCAAAGTCACAACCTCATGAGTGCTGTGATTCAGTTTGTGAGCCACCACATCTGGCTGTATTTCAAAAGAATTATCTTAACCAAGTCAAGGTCAAGTAGAGGTCTCTGCAAAGAGCTCAGACTGCCACAGCCAGCAGAAAATAATAAAAACACTTGCTCTAGGAACTCCAGTTCAGCAAGTACAACTTCCATCAATAGTTCATTTAAGGATTTGTGTTGTCTTTTAAACTTTATAAGCAACTATTTTAAAGTGACTAATACATTTAATGTCTCTTGTGTTTGTGACTAGAAATGTATAGAGCTATGTGTTTGAACTTTATATATAATCAGATTGCAGTGTTGAAAGAAAAAAGAAAATCCCACAAGCAAGTTTATGCACCATGTTTATAGTCAATGTATGCCTTGACCTCCTTGGGGGTTCCTTTGACCTTTCTTCAATTATGTTTTTATCTTACCAGCCTGTAAACCAGTTCAATGCACCTCAGAAACCACTCCAAGATCTCATTTACTAAAGAAAGGTTCCTTAGATAAAAATAAGAATACCAGGCTGGAGAGATGTCTCAGCGGTTAAGGCACTTGCCTCCAGTGCCTAAGGCCCTGGGTTCAATTCCCCAGGACCCACATAAGCCAGACCCACAAGGTGGTGGCCCTGGTGCGCGCTCTCTCTCTCTCTCTCTCTCTCTCTCTCTCTCTCTCTCTCTCTCTTTGTATCTCTCTGCTTGAAAATGAATATTAAAAAAAAAAAAAAGAATACCAAGGTAGGTGTGGTAGCACACACCTGCATTCTAAGCCCTCTAGAGACAGGAGGATCAGAAGTTCAAGGTCAGCCTGGACTAGGTGACACTACCTCAGGAAAACCAAAAAGCAAAAGACAACAAACCAGGGCTGGTGCACCAATTCTCTATGTCTCTCTTCTCTCTATTCTCTGCAAGTAAATAAATAGTTTAAAAAAACCTGCTGGGCGTGGTGGCACACCTTTAATCCCAGCACTCAGGAGGCAGAGGTAGGAGGATCACCATGAGTTCAAGGCCAGCCTGAGACTACACAGTGAATTCCAGGTCAGCCTGGGCTAGAGTGAGACCCTACCTCGAAAAACCAAAAAAAAAAAAAAAAAAAAAAAAAAAAAAAAAAAAAAAAAAAAAAAAAAAAAAAAAAAAAAACTTTGAGCTAGAGATAGCTCAGTGGTTAAGGTGCTTGCCTGCAAAACCTAAGGACCTGGGTTCAATTCCCCAGTACCCACATAAAGCCAGATGCACAAAGTAGTTGCCAGAGGCCCTGGTGTACGTGTTTTCTCTCTCTCTCTCTCTCTCTCTCTCTCTCTCTCTCTCTCTGTCCTTGTACATGAATAAATAAAAATTTTTAAAAACTAACTTTGATTCATAATGATTTATCCTGAAATTCTTTTCTGCAACTGGATCCCAGCTTTCCCTGAGTAGAGGTCTCTGAAAAAAGCTCAGGCTGCCAAAGCCAGCAGAAAAGAATAAAAACACTTGCTCTAGGAACTCCAGCTGTGCATGTACAACTTCCATCAGTGATTCTGATTATATTTATTGTTTTGTAGTGGAGATTGAACCCAGGGCTTCTTACATGCTAGGCAGGTGCTCTACCACTGAGCTATGTCTCTAGCCCCTTTGTCGTCCTTGTGTTTTGACAGAGGGTCTCATCAATTTGCCCAGGCTGTTTTGAACGCTCTTTGAACGTGCTCCTGCCTCAGCCTCCTAATTAGCTGGGACTATAGACCTGTGTCACCAAGCCCATCTAACAGTTCTCTTTGAATGTCTCGCAGCTTATTTATTCATTCACTGAAAGGGTTTCTAGGTACATGTCTCAGAGCTGGACCCTGTCATACATATTAGAATATGAGCTCTTTTTATTTTTTTTACAGTGCTGGGAATTGCCCTGGCCTTGTACATGCTAGGCTAATGCTCTACCACTGAACTGTATCTCTAGCTCCAAGAGCTTAAAGTTTAAAGAGAGAAACAGAAACAGCAATATCACACTCTGATAACTGTAATAAAGTAGATACAAACAGGTGTTATGGAATGCTCTGGACAGTGTTCAAGACAATGAGTGAGGCAGGGTCTCAGCTTACTGGTGTGTCACTTGGTTCAACCTTTCAGAGCCCATTTCTTCTGCTGAAAGCTATGAATAATACAAACCTATATATATATATACAAATTGCAATATAGAACAAAACAATAAGTCAGGTATGGTGGCACATACCTGTAATCCCAGCACTGGGAGGCTGAGGCAGAAGGTGTGTGAATTTGTGGCCAACCAGGGCTGTATACAAGATCCTGTCTTAAAAACAAAACAAGAGCCAGGCGTGGTGGTGCACGCCTTTAGTCCAGCACTAAGCAAGCTAATATACATAGACTGTACAAGACAAGATGTACATACTAACCCTACCTGATGATGACTTTCCTATCCCACCAGGAGTCGCATTAGCCTTCCTGTCACCCCAGGTCATAATCTCCGTCACCTTGGATGCCTTCTTCACCCTTCACACTGACGTTAGAGTCCCACCCACCTACTTCCTGACAGGTTCCTGCACCCTGGTCTCCTGTTCCCTCTCCCTCTCTCACAGCCTCATGCCATCCACCTCACACCTCTCTATTTCATTCTTTCTAAAATTCACAAGTCTGTTCTTAAACATTGCTTGCTTTATGTCATTCCCCTATACCACTGATTTTAATTTTACCCTGAGAGCTCAAGTCCCAACCTTATGCCTTGACATTTGAAGCTTTTTGCCAATTTAGTTTTATCCTATTGACTGACATTGATCTGGTCTCAGCATAAACCTGTAACATCAACTGATTTGGGTTTCTCCTGCCTCCTGAATAAACATTCCTAAATTCAAATACTCAACCATTCTCTCCTGCATCGTAGTCTCTCCCACTCTACAGGGTAGGGCTGGAAGGAGCAGACATAGGCAGACAATTTTTTGTTTGTTTGTTTGTTTCTGAGGTAGGGTCTCACTCTAGCCCACACTGACCTGGAACTCACTCTGTAGTCTCAGGCTGGCCTCAAGCTCACAGGGATCCTCCTACCTCTGCCTCCTGAGTGCTGGGATTAAACCCGGGTGTCACCACACCAGGCTAGGTAGACAATTAAAAAGCAATTACATTGCAGTGAGCTAAGTGCCATTTCCCTACTCAGGAGAATGGGCCCTGATTCCTGTCTGTCCTTCAAGACTGTGCTCAGAACACACTTTGTTGGTGAAGATTCACTCTTAACCCTATCCCATTATCCCATTCTCTGCTCCTTCTCAAGCTTGGGCACCAGCAGCTTGGCCTCATCCTGAGATTCTGGCCTCGGGCATCTAGAGTGAGGCCAGAGAATTTACATTACATCCACAGGTTTGGTTGGCAGGAATCAGTGGACCATCATTGCTGTGAATGACCTTGACGGGGTGTAAATTCACTTCCACTTTAAAGCCTTTAGGGCAGAAAGAGTAACTTCCATCTCTTGGTGGATCCTGCAAGCACAGAAAGTAACCCTCCAAATTCATTTTCCTTGTACTGTTCTCACTTGATGCTTCAGAGAGAGAACAGCCATCCTTCTCACAGGCTGCTGGGGGAGGGGATCAAAGTGGCCACAGAACAGAGGCTGGCAGGCATAGAAGCTGTCTTTTCAGAGTCCCTGACATGGACTTTTAGGCATGGTACGTAACTTCCAGGACCTTTCTTAAGCGTCTAGCCAGGAATAGGAAGGAACTGACTAGCACTGAGCAGCTATCCTCTTCCAAGGGCAGGCCTGGGGACTTAAACTGCATCTCAGGGGACGAGGGATGTACAGCAGCTTGTCCCCCAGTTCTACACATGTATTAACAGAGGCCCAGACACCTGGTTTATATGCCTCATTGCCCAGCACAGAGGAGGCAGAGGTGGCCAGACCAGTTAAGAAGTAATGCTTATTGGAGGTCAATTATGTGTCTGGATGCCTTGTTCCAAGTGCTCCCACCTACTTGTTTTATTTAATCCTCACAATTATCTTGTAACTGAGAGCTGTTTCACTAATTTTAAAGACAAGGCAATAGCCTCAGAGTGAGTTATATAAGTGGTCCAAGGCTACACAGGCTGGGAGCGGGAACACTGTGGGGGTTAGACTGAGCTAAGACTCCTGGTCAGTCTGACCCCCAAGCCCTTGTGGGTTCTGTTCTGGAGTTTACACAGTTTCCACAGCATACCACTGGCAGAAACAGGACTAGATCCCAGGTCTCCACATGCCCCTTCCCTGATGATTCCAAGACTTCTGTTTACTCAGACATCAGGGCCTGTGCTCTAGCTTTGGCTTGGCCTCCACACAGATTCCAGACTAGTTCTAGGAAGTTAGGTACTTGGGGAAGAGGACAGTGAGGACCTTGGAGCGGTGAAAGCAGGGCTGGGAGGCATGAGCCCAGCACGGCTGGCTTCTGTCAGGTAACTAGAAGATGTGGTTCTCTCAGATCCAATTGTTTGACTTCAGGAAAGTGTGACTGTCTCTTCCCACACCCCAACACACTCCCACCTTTCCATACCCTTTAGAGAAAACCTTTCCAGACGCAGACATGACAGAGATTGGGGGTGGTTCATAGAGATGGTCACAAGCAGGTTCAAGGTGACACACAGCAGCTTATGCAGATCCAGACTCACCCACGGAGGAGACAGATACATGCCAGGCACCACACAGAGGGGCGTTCATACTCCCATGGCCAGC
The DNA here is from genome assembly GCA_004024765.1 of Zapus hudsonius. Taxonomy (NCBI): domain Eukaryota; kingdom Metazoa; phylum Chordata; class Mammalia; order Rodentia; family Dipodidae; genus Zapus; species Zapus hudsonius. The sequence continues at coordinate 52,088 of PVHP010007592.1, forward strand.
ACAGCAGAGGGCACAACCTCTATCAGCTACCTCGGAGCTAATTTAGCAACAGTCAGGAAGGATGGGATGGGGAAGCAATACTTTCCTCGGGGCTGCATGCCTCATCGCCATGGAACCCTTCTTGGAAGGTAGCTGCAGCTCTTTCCCTAGGCTTGTGGTTTCCCCAGGCTCAGTTAGTTCACTTCCCTCCCAGCTATGCTAAGAAGCATGGGGCTTGGGGGGGGGGGGGGGGGGGAGGAATTGGGAGAGACCAGGGCCTATTGTGGCTTGAGGACCACATGGAAGTCAGCAGGGTCCTCACTCTCATGATTTGTGACAACCCTGGCGGAGGACAGGAGTGCCAGCATTCCTTGGCCCTCAAGAAGATGAAGGTGGGGGCCTCAAATTCCCCAGAATATTAGAGGGGAAAGTTGGGTGGCCAACAGCAAGGATGATAAAACATGGGAGGCTCAGACTTCACCAAGTGCCAAAGGGTGCTGACACCTGTTACAGCACCCTGTGCCTGGCACTTCCCCAGGTCAAGTGCCCCCACCAAAGTACTTCTTTTGCCCAAGTCCTTAGTGAAGTGGGGTGGGGGGTTTGCATCAGTGGGAGTCGCAGTGAAGGGAGGGCAATAAGCCAAGGAGGACTGGGAAGCAGGAAAGAATATGACAGCCAATTCCAGGGGGGTGGGGAATGGTTGGGGAGAGAGCCCCATCCAACACCCACCTTAGCCGGGGTAACCTGCCCTCTGCTGTGAAGGAAGGAGAGCTATCACCTTACCGTTTGGGGGGGGCTGCCTACGGTCATCTCCACGTAGTAGCCCTGGCCCGACTTGCCCCTCAGGTTGTCCACCATCTCCACAAAGCTGCCCCTCTGGCCGGGCTCCTCGTCAGTCTCCCGGGGCAGCCGCAGCCCCAGGGGGGGCCCCGCCAGGCCGCTGCGCAGGGGCAGCCGGATCCCGTGCTGGGTGCCCTGGGCGGGCAGCATTCCGGAGCCCATGCACAGCAGGAGCCAGCGCAGGGCTGCAGCCATGGTGGGCCGGGGCCTGGTGGGCACGCTCAGGGGGACACTGTCCCTGCCCCCAAGGCTGGGTCGTGGCGGCTTCGCTCAGGACAGGGGCCTTGGAAGCATTAGGACTGCAGAGGCTGCAGGCTCCTCGCGCGGTCGCCGGGTCGGGGCTGCGGGGAGCGGGCGAGAAGCCCAGCGCACGAGGAGCGGAGGGCGGGCGGGCGGGCGGGCGGTCGATGGGGATCCGGCTCCCGGCTACATCTGGACGGCCAGCCGCAGCGAGGGGCGAGGGGCCCCGGAGGGGCTGGGAGGAGCGGCCACGGCCATCGTGGTCCAGGCAGGCTCGGGGCTCCTGCGGCGGCGCCGGCTGCTCAGGCCACCGGAATCCAGCGCCGCGAGCGCCCAGGCAGGCGGGCGGGCCGAAAGGCTTGTGGCGGCGGCTGTCAAAGCCAAAGGGTTTTCGCTCTTCCCTGGGATCCCTGGGAAGTGTAGTCTTCCCATGACAGGCAGGCCAGCTTCCGGGGCTGAGAGGGGTCTGGGATGCCCTCTGCCGAGGTGGAGTCCACCCTGCAGGACCCTGATGGGGAAATCTTTTCCCCAGCTTTGGCAGTGTTGGAAAGACCATCATGATAGAGCAAGGACCGATGACACATCCCTCACCTGCAAGTCTTTCTCTCTCTCTCTCTGTCTCTCTCTTTCTTGTATTTATTTATTTATTATTATTATTATCATTTGAAACAGGATTTCTTTGTAGCTCTAACTGGCAGGAACTCATTCTATAATAAGGTAAGCAGAGGGCGTAGAGGCTCAGTGGTAGAGCATGTACTTAGCATGTGTAAGGTTCTGAGTTCAATCCCCAGAATGTAAAAAAAAAAAAAAAAAGACTAAATTCATCCTCATTGAAATAGAGCTTAGGAAAAATAAGGCCATTATTCTTTATCTATCTATCTGTCCGTCCCTCCATCCATCATCTATCCACGTTACTCTCCGGAGATAGGGTCTCATTATATAGTCCAGGCTGGCCTGGAAATCGGTATCTCAAACTTTTTGTTGTTGTTTTCAAGGTAGGCTCTCACTCTGTAGGCTAGGCTGACCTGGAACTCACTCTGTATCTCCAGGCTGACCATGAACTCACAGCCATCTTCCTACCTCAGCCTCCTGAGTGCAAGGACTAAAGGCGTGAGCCACCATACTCAACATGGAGTTTATATCAGTTGACTAACTCAGTAAAGTAAGGAAATAATAATCCCAGTACTAGGAAGTTAGAGGCTTGGAGGATCAGTAGTTCAAGGCCAGTCTTGGCTACATATGTAGTTATAGGCAAGCCTGGGCTATATGAGTTCCTGTCTTGAAAACAAAAGTCCCCCTCCAGCAATAAAGCAAAGATAACAAATGGGAAAAGTGCTATAAATATTGAGAAGCAAAGGAATCATTATTTGCAGAGTATATGATATGGAGAGAAAATCCAAACCAATTTGATGTCTGAATACAAGGGGGCTAGAGAGATGGCTCAGTCAGGAAAGTGCTGGCTGTTCAAGCATGGAAGTCTGACTTTGGATCACTGACACTCACATGAAAGCTGGGCATGGCAGCATGCCCCTGTAATCCCAGTGTTGGTAAGGTGGAGACAGGAGGATCCCTGGGGCTTGATGGCTAGTCAGTCTAGCTAAATTGGTGAGGCCCAGGTTCAGTAAGAGACCTTGACTCAAAACACAAGGTGGGGCTGGAGAGATTGCTCAGTGGTTAAGGTGTTTGCTTGCAAAGCCTAATGACCTGGGTTTGATTCCCCAGTACCCATGTAAAGCCAGTTGCACAAAGTGGCACATGTATCTGGAGTTCATTTGGAGTGTCTGGAGGCCCTGGTGCACCCATTCTCTCTGTCTCTCTCTGCTTGCAAATAAAAAAATTAATTAAACAAAAAACAAGGTGGAGCCGGGCGTGGTGGCACACGCCTTTAATTCCAGCACTAGGGAGGTAGAGGTAGGAGGATTGCCGTGAGTTCAAGGCCACCCTGAGACTACAGAGTGAATTCCAGGTCAGCCTGGACTAGAGCGAGACCCTACCTCGAAAAACAAAAAACAAAACAAAACAAACAAACAAACAAACAAAAAAACAAGGTGGAAAGCCAGGCACAGTGGCCTGGCCTTTAATGAACAAATTGGCACATGCATCTGGATTTTTGTTTGCAGTGCCAGGAAGCCCTAGTGTGCCCATTCATTCTCTCTCTCTTTCTCAAACAAATATTTTTAAAAAATTAAAAAGACACCAAAAGAGGTAGGGGAGGATGGCTTGGTGGTAAAGCACAGTGGCCTTTAATCCCAGCACTTGGGAGGCTGTGGTAAGAGAATCAAGGTCAGCCTGGGCTAGAGTGTGACCCTACCTCAGGAAAAACAAAAACAAAGATAAGGTAGAGAGTGATTGAGGAAGATGGAAGACACCTGTTGTCAACCTCTAACCCCTCCAACACATACGTGTGAACCTGCACATCCACATGTCCAACTGAATACACACATGCATATCACACACACATATGTGGCTCTGGGTGGCTCAGTGATAGAGAGTTTGCCTGGTAAGATCCTGAAGGCCAAGGTTTTGATCTGTAGCACTGAAAAAGAAATATATATAGTCTGGTCTATAATATATATAGGTCTATAAATCTATAATCCAAGATCCTTGGGAGGTTAATGCAGGAGGATTTTGAATTCAAGGCAATCCTGAGCTACAGAATGAACTCAAGGCCAGCCTAGTTTAGCAAGATCCTGTCTCAAAATAAATTAAAAGAAAAAAAGACAGAAACTAGTTCAATGGTAGAACACTTGTTTCTCATGCATAAAGTCCTGAGTTCAAGCCCCAGCAACTTTTCCAAAACTACAATAGATTAAGGTATGTGTAAGAATTGTGTATATGAAAAGCAAGCAGCATTCATATCAAAGGGAGATAAATGTATTATTCAATAACTTGTTGGAACAATTGGCAATCCACTAAGAAGAAAATGAAACCAAATCTATACCTTATCTAAAAATAAACCACATAGATCAGAGTTTAACATTACAAATAGAACTACAAAAAATACAAGAATATTTCATAATCTTTTTTAAAAAAT
>PVHP010007593.1:0-49452 GCA_004024765.1 Zapus hudsonius
ACACACACACACACACACACACACACACACACACACACACACGTCATACAAGAATTCATTCCTGCATCTAAACATTATGTTTAAATTCACTTCCAAGTACTTTTTGTTTTTTTTTGAAGTAGAGTCTTGCTCTAGCCCAGGCTGACCTGAAATGTAGCCTCAGGCTGGCTTCAAACTCATAACGATCCTCTTAACTCTGCCTCCCAAGTGCTGGGATTAAAGGCATGCACCACCATGCCTGGCTAAAATATTTTTATTTATTTAAAAGGAGAGAGAGAGAGAGAGAGAGAGAGAGAGAGAGAGAGAGAGAGAGAAACTGCATACCAGGGCTTCTTGCTGCTGTAAACAAAGTCCAGAAGTACGCACCACTTTGTGCATCTTGTGTGTGCTGGGGACTCAAACCAAGGCCATCAGGCTTTGCAAGCAAGTGCCATAAGCACTGAGCCATCTCTCCAGCCCACATACTCTTAATTATACACATTGATGGGGGGAGGCATTAAGAAAGTTAATGATAGTTTATTTTCAAAAAAAATGAGCAAATTAGAAAAATGGAAAGATTTAAAAGGTTTCTATTTTTCTATTATTAGTCAAAAGGTGGCATTTGCGGGTGCCAGGCCTGGGGAGGTGCTGCTCAGTGGTTTGCTGGCAAAGCCTGCTGCCCTCGTTCCATTCCCCAGACCACATAAAGACAGATGCACACAGTGGTGCATGCATCTGGAGTGCACTGAAGTGCATCTGCAGAGGGTACTGGCTCTCTCTCTCTCTCTCTCATAAATAAATAAAAATAAATAAATAACTTTTTTAAAAGGTAGCAGTTACTAAAGTCAAATGTCGCAGGTTTGGAAATGTTGGAAACCCAACATTTAAATGTGAGAGATTGTTTCCTACCAGCTAAAAAAGAAAAGGTAAATAGAAAGATTTGGCAGATTGAGGAGCTAAAGTTTCATCACCAAAGAGCAAGTAAGAAGTTTTCTTTTTCCCCAAAAGAATTTCCTAACTTCTCCTTAGCAAAGTTCAGAGAGGATTCCGGAGCAGTGACCTAGAAGCCAGCCTTCTCCTGCTCTTGTCCAGCATCCGTGAGGGAGGGGATGCTCTGACCTGTCCTCGCTGCTGAGGCTGCTGGAGCCACCGAGCAGCTTCTCTCGGCCTGCTGGATACTGGGGGGAGGGACAGAGGGGACCCAGCCCGTCACACAGGGCCAGAAAGATGGAAAACACTCCCTGATAAGCTGGGAGCTATGAAGAGAGAGAAGAGACAGAGGCCTCCAGAGCTTTCTAGAAGGGTAGAAAATACTCCTAGGCGTGCCTGGATCTCACCTTCAGCTTTCCGTATTTATTACAAAATGTTGCTGTCTTAAATCACCATCATATCACTACATAGAGAAAAATAATACTTAAATGATACAGTTTCAGAATAAATGACCACTCTTGAGATTGTTTGAATTAGCATTATGAAATAGCGCTATACTGACTGTCCTCATTCCTCTGGAGAATAGGAAAAAAAAATCTAAACAACAACAACAACAGAAACCTGCCAGGTGTGGTGGCCCACACCTTTAATTCCAGCAGAGTTCCAGGCCAGCCTGAGACTACATAGTGGGTTCCAGGTCAGCCTGGGCTAGAGAGAGACCCTACCAAAAAAAAAAAAAAAACCCACAAAAAACAGAAATAGCATAACTTCATCCACCTCCATAGCTTCCCCAGAAAAGCCTAGAAGACTCTTTTATAAAAGGGTTTGCAGGCTCGTTGGCAGGAAGGCACGGTGGCGGGAGTTGTCCACATTTCTTCATCTGTCCAGAAAGCAGAGAGGTCAGCCGACAAGTGGGGCCAGCCAGGCTGACTCCCAGAGGCCCACCTCCTCCATCTGGGCTCCACCTTCTAAAGGTTCCACCCCTCCCAGCTGGGGTCCCTGCTCAAACACACTGGGGGACATTGTACATTCAAACCATGGAGCACACACGGTGCCTGATTTTGACCTTAACATTGCATTATCAATCTTGACCATTGGTGTGCTTTTTTATGGTAACGTGATATTTCTATTTACATGGAGGGGGAGGGGTTCTCTGTGAAGGCTTGACTGTTCACTTACAGCCCTGTATGGTAACAGCCAAGCGAGAAAGGTCTCCTGTGTGCAATGTGCCTTCTCACTGGATCCTCACAGGGCCCAGTCTCTCCTCTCCTTACAGCTGCCTCACAAAGCCAACTCTGGCTTTCTTCCAACCTCAGCGGATCAGGACACTGAGGCCCTTCTCCAGCTCAGTGCCTCCTCACCTCACCTCACCTCACCTCAGCCTGGCTTTGCAGTCCTGGATCTGCTCTGAGCATTTCTTGTTCGTTTGTTTGAGGTAGAGTCTCCCTCTAGCCCAGGCTGACCTGGAATTCACTCTGTAGTCCTAAGCTGGCCTCAAACTCATGGCGATCCTCCTACCTCTGCCTCCCGAGTGCTGGAGTTCTGGGATTAAAGACATGTGCCACCAATGCCAGCTGCTGCTTTGAGCGTTTGATTCACTCAGCAGCCCTGTGCTACCAAAAAGCACAGGAGAAGTGCTCTGAGGTCAAATCCAGGACCGTCCATTGGTCCAGTCACCAGATTGGAGACAATGAAGTGGGGAACAAGGCTTTCCGATAAGGAGCAGCCATGGGTGTTGTGATGGTTTGAATATAAATGTTCCCCAAGGCCCCATGTGTTCATGATTGAGCCTTGTACTTGGTCCCCAGCAAGTGGGGTCCTTAGGAGGTGTCTCACTGGGATTTTATAACCTAACACCCATTGCCAGTGATGGCTAGCTCAATCTCACTGCTTCCTCCCAGCTGATGTGATAAGACATGATGCCCTGCCCTCCGTTCTTGCCATGTTTCCTCCACCATGATGAAACATCTTGAAACTGGAAGCCATATAACCCTGTCCCTGAGTTCACAAGACACACCACTGGAGGTTGACCCTCTGAGCAAATAAACTACTAAGTTCAACAACCGATTATCCTCCATTTGCCCACCCATGTCTTGTTGGCACTTAGGGGCATGGACTCACCAGGAGCTGCACACGCATGGAGCCCTAGCTGCCGGGTGGACATCGTCATTTGTTCAGGACATTGTCACAAAGCTCTAACTCTTTGCACTAAAAGTAAAGAAAAAGATAAATCCAACATTGCCATGTTTCCCTCAATAAGTTCCCATTACCCGTAAACCTCTAAAAACACGGCCTGCTCAGGAAGGCATTAGAGCTGAATATCATTTATGTTTGTCACAGGGGTTGCGAATGTGTAATGAGATTCCAGAGTTAATGTTTTGTACAAAGCACTTAGGAGAGCCAGGATGAAATTGGCTTGGAACTCTGATGGGGTGTTTTAATTAAAGATAGTTTCTAATCAAGGATGGAACAGAAGCTGCTTAGAAAGTGTCAGTCCGTTGTCTAATCCACTGGTGCAGAGATGGGCAGGCAGCCTCTGTGGACTTCCTGCTGCCAAGAGAGAAGACGGAAAAATGCGCTCTGGGCAGCCGAGGGGGATGCTCAGCCCACGTGCTTTCAAGCTGTGGGTCTTCTTAGAGCGACATACCTGTGCATCGCACTGGCATCGGTGGCTCTGCCCTAAGTTGTCTGAGTGCACATTGGTCAGCCTGGACACAGTCTGATGAAAGTCCCTCAGGCTCTGCCTCTCCCCCACATTCAACGGGGTGGTGGTCTCCTGCATGTGTTCTATATTACTGTAACAGTTACTGTCGTGTTGCTGGGACAAAACACCTGACCAAAAGCAGCCCACGGAAGGAAAGGGTTTATTTCAGCTTACAGTCTCAAGAAGATGTTTCATCAAGGCAGAGAGGGAGGCTGGGCATCACATCTTATCACATCAGCTGTGAGCTAGCAGCAAGAGTGAGTTAGTGAGCAGTAATAGGGCTGGACTAATAGACCTCAAGCTCCACCCCCAGGCACACACCTCCTCCAGCAAGGCCCCACCTCCCAACAGCTCCACCAGCTGGGGATTAAGTATGAAGTTGAACCACAACTACCCAAGGCCATGGGGACACTTTACATTTAAACCACCACAATCACTTTGCCCAAAGTGCAAGAACAGAGAAAACTCCTCTCCTTCAATATTATTTTCATCCTCATGGCTCTTACTCAGGGACTCTGTCCTCTCTGAAAAGTCTCCCATGAGGTGTGGAAGAACAGCAAACTTCTACCAGCAATATTAGGATGTAAGGAGACCCTCTGGCCCTGCAGGGGTGCCTTGAGGGTGGGTTTCTGAATAGTAAGAAGCATTTGTTCACACACTGATATTTCCCTATTTTTTTCCTCCGTGTTTGTGGGTACCTCCATGCCATCTACCCTTCTGCTCTTGTGGGCACGTGATCAACCACATGGCATCACCTGGTTTGTACAAGAGCTGCAGCAGCAGGTGGAGGAATGTTCTAGACTGTGGAGGGGGTGGGGTGCTGTGCAAGTGAGCATGGGGGGTGATCTTGGCTTCTGTTGTACCTTGAAGCTTGTGGGCAGCACACTGGCAGCCTGGTGTCTTTGTCCACATCTCAGGGAGCTAGGACACTGCTTCTGTCCCTTTCCTGGGGCCCTGTGGTTAACTAATTCCTCCAGCAGGGACATGGTCCCCAGAGAAGGTGACCCAGGCTCCCAGCTCACCTCGCAGTGATACATAGAGCAGTTACAATAATGAGGAATTCAGTTAGTATTTGAAGGGCTGTGCTGTGAGAAGGGTTGATGCAAAAACAAACAAACCAACAAAACAACCCACCCTGGCTAGGCAGGCCGGGATGATTGACCCCAGGCGCTGGCTCTCATCTCACTAACGCCAGGCCTGGGAGGCCAAGTCGAAGCTTAAGAAGCTAATTGAGTCAAACATTGAGAAACAGGCACCTTGTCCAAGTTTGTCACCAGGATCGGGTTTGGTGGGAATCGCTAACATCTGATGAAATGAGTGCCAGAGATTCTCTGAATATTTAAAAACATAAAGTTCCAGGCAGCCTGGACGGTTGCTCTGCGCTGTCCCAGATCAAAATGTACCTGATTAAGGAAGAAATGCACAGAATTGGAATATCAGACAGCTCAGGTCTCACCTCCTGTGTGTCAGTATCACGGTCATTTCCCATTGAATTGCACTAACGTCTGCACAGCATGGCCTTGGACACCCACTGCCCTTCCCAGTCCCTGCCCTCAGTGGCAGCGGAGGAGGCTGAGATCCCAATGGGTCACCGGATAGTTCACCTGAAGCTTCTCCCAGACCCTCTGCAGCACTGGGCATTCTGTTCTCTTTGTTCTGTAATATGTGCTTGTGAAGTCAAATTTTTGTTTTTTCTTAACATGCAAACTCCCCTGGGACAGGATACATTTATAATCTTTGCTGTTTCTTCTCTACAGCAGAGGTTAGAAGTGAAGGCAGGATGGAGGGGACTTCTGAGGAGACTTCAATGTGCGAGAAGTGACAGTGGAGTGTTTAGCACTGAGACATCTCTATCACACCCTCCAAGACTCAGAGATCACTGTGGAAGAGTTGGCAGAAAGAATATAAGAGCCAACGAAGGAGAGGAAAGCTTTGGAATACTGTCTTCCAGACACAAAGTGGCCGTGGCATTCATGACCTCATAGTGGCTGTCACTACCTACACGAGACGTGCATAATCTGAGAGGGGGTGTGGACATGATGCCATCAAAATAGGAGAGGGACCAGATAGGAAAAAAGGGGGTTCAGGAGCTGGGGAGATGGCTCAGCAGTTAAAGACACTTGCTTGCAAAGCCTGATGGCCTGAGTTCAATTCCCCAGGGCTCACATAAGCCAGATGCACAAAGTGGCACATAATCTGGAGTTTGTTTGCAGTAGCAAGAGGCCCTGGCGTGCCCATACATATTCTCTCTCTCTCTCTCTCTCTCTCTCTCTCTCTCTCTCTCTCTCTCTCTCGCTCGCTCTCGCTCTCTCGCTTTCTCGCTTTCTCGCTTTCTCTCCTTGCAAATAAATAAACAAGAAGTGTTTACTGGAGCAGAAAAAGAGGAGGTTGACCAAGGAAAATAGTGGGAGGGGATTATATATACATGACACGAAGGCAGGAGGAGCTGAGAAGGGAGACATGGTCCAGGAATGGAGTCAGCTCTAAACCTTTCCCAGGGAAACTTCTGCCAAGTGCCACCCTGCCAGGCCCGCCGGTCCTTCTGTACTTCCTCGTTCACAGGCTCAGACTCTTCTCTTTGAAATCTCAAGCTTACATCCTAATGTATCATTGTAATGTGTTCATTTAAACCGTTTCTTTTGTCTCATTTGTATTGTTTTAGCATAAAATGCCAAATGACTTTTTCCTATTTTCATGCATGATAGTCATTAGAATTATTTAGCTGCATTAGTTAATAATAGTCTGTCACCCAGAAAACTAGTTTGCATTTCATTTGGGGGAAAGATGTTAATGATTAAATATAATCAATAGTGGAATTATCACCCCAGCAACTATCTCAACCTGAGAAGGATGTTGTCAATGTTATTCCATTAATGTTATTCCATTAACAGCTCTTATTTTAAGAAGCTCAGCCATTGTTCTGGGTTCCTCTCCGATTCCATCTCTTTCCCCTTTTTATTGCTTTGCTCATATCAGTTTGCCCACAGTTTAGTGACGATGAAGCAGGAGGGAGAAGTGGATTTTTCCAACTTATTAGCAACATTGGACAAACAAACCCCTTTGCTTGTCTCTTGGCCTTCATATGATGTACCAACCACATAACTTTTAGAAAGCACATTTGATTCAAAGCAAAAAGGGTAAATCCACAGCCCTGATTTGGTACCCAGTGTGAGGCACCACTCATGTCCACCATTTCCTTCATTCTTTGATACATCCAGAAGGGACAGGTGTTGGGTAGAGGCACTCAGCAGACTGTTGACGTGGACTGAACCCTCCCTGCAATGTGACACTACGCAATGCCATCAGCATCATCTATCTCGTGTGCTTATTAATATGAAAACGGCACATGCCCTGTATTCCCCACAGGCCTGGAATTCACACTTCCACCTTCCTCTGGTTCTGATGGCCTCTACTCAACCTGTGACTGACTGTCCTGAAATTCCAGACTTCTCCCAGAGGCATCTCTCCCTCTCCATCTTCTGAGGGCACAGCCATCACCAACACTGATGGGATTAGAAATGTTGAAGAAAGTTTGTATTCCAAGGTGATCAATCCCCTTCCCAGGACACATTGCCATGACCTCCTCTTGGATCAGGTGGAAGGGAGGCCGGCTCTATCTCTCCTCAACCCCCAGACTGTTTCAGGTGTCTGGGAACCCTGTCATGTTCAACAATCACAGCATAGAAAGCAGTTGGAAGCTTTAGACTTAGTTTCCTGCTATTTCTACTTAGAACAAAAGTAAAACAAAAACAGCAAACCAAAACTCGAGCTTCAAACCTCTGATTTGGAGGCTGGAGAGAGAGCTGGTTCAGTGGTGAAAGGTGCTTGCTTACAAAGCCTGTCAGCCTGGGTTCAATTCCCCAGTTCCCATGTAAAGGGTGCATGTGTCTGGAGATCCCATGTGTCAGCAAGAGGCCCTGGCCATATTCTCTCTCCTTATCTCTTCCTCTCTCAACAAATAAATAAATAAGTACTTTTTAAGCCTGTGACTTCAGGTTAGTGAAACACGTATATATTTAGTGAAGATGGAATGCATACACGGACAACTCCGTCCTTTCTAGGAAGCATGTGTGAGTGCACACAGGTACACGTGCAGCCCTGACGCCGGAAGGAACTGACAGACCTCCTTGCATGTGGACCACAGGTACTTCAGACCCTAGCTACAGGTGGGCTCTGATCACAGTGCCATGGTTCCTGCTTCCACCTGCAGGGTGTTGCCTGGAGTCCCCTGGCCAAGCAAGACTGCGGCTTCTTGGTGCATATGCTCCGACAATCTTTAATAAACAGAATGTTATGCAAGAATATTAGCAGGTTCTCACAGCGTGTGGTCTCTGCTAGGTGTACCCAGTGAGCTCCCAGGTTTTTTCAAGGTTGTGTGAGGCTGGATTGACAGGCCAGCCTTCCAATAAAGACTTGAAAGAGAAGGCATAGAGAGGAGCAGGGTTGGGAAGCCTGACTCTCTGCTCAGCTCCTTCTCTACACAGGCTGGGGACAGCTGCCTCAAGTCCAACAGTCTAGCTTGCTTTGGAAATGAAGGTTCCATAGAGGAAGGGTGTGACTGTTAATATCTGTTGTCTACTTGATCAGATCAGGGATCAAGTAAGAGGCACACCTCTTGGACAGGCCTGTGAGGGCGTTTTCTAGGAGGGATTACCTGGAGGGAGGGCATGTCCCCAGAATGGACAACCCTTCCAGCAGCAGCTTATATAGAGAGAGGATGTGGCCCCTTTCACCTGGCTACGTTTGCTGTTTATTGGTGACTTCATCTACCCTGTTGCTGCCTGGAAGCCCCATGGTGACTTCAACAGATCACTGTCAAGGTTATCACATCTCAAGGCTCCAGTACAGGGAGAGCTGGTCAGCTCCAGGAGAGATCAATGGAGCTGGCCACCTGCATAGTCCTGACTTCCTTCCTAGATGTTTTCTTGCTGGAAAAACAGCCCTCGGTGAGGATGCGGCCGAGCACTGGTGGTTATAATAATGTTTCCATTTAATCACCAGTAGATAAAATGTTCCCTGAAGCAAGCAATGTTTGTCCTGCCATTGGGCCCTTCCACTTCCATCTACATTCTCAAGTTTTATAATTATTAGGAGACCCAGGCCAGAGCCCCAAGAAACAGAGAAATGTTTCAGGAGCAAGCAACCGTGCTATTGAAACATAGAAGATCCACACCTGTTGGAACTTTCCTGGAACAGCTTGCGTCGGGCTACTTTCTTCTCTCATGTTTAGCTGCTTTTAAGGCTTGGCTTCATGGCAGGCACAGAATATTAGGGTGGCCCAGAAAGGCTTCTTCTAACCACTCAGCCCTCCTCTGCCCAACAGCATGGACAGGAAGTATAACGACCAGGAATTGAACCTGGGTGCAGAGCAGCTCTGAGAAGACCACCTCCCTCTCCTGTCCTGTGCCTGGTCTGTAAGCTTCCAGGGTAATGGATCTTAGCTGTTTTTTGATGTCATGGACCCTTTGGGAGTCCATGGAGACTTTGGGGTTCTTGCCCAAGAACATGTGCACAAGCACACACACACACACACACACACACACACACACACACACACACACACAGTTTTAATACACTCGTATATCCATTTGAAATAACAGCTCTGAATCCCACATGCATGCCTTCTAGAATTTTAGGTGCAAATTGATACAGATACTAAGACTTTAAAATATATATAAAATGTAATTACCAACTTGTCATAGTTCGTTTTCTGTTGCTGTAACTGAATATCATACCTTGGAACTTTATAAAGAAGTGTATCTGGCTCATTGCTCTGGGAGCTGGAAGTCAAAGACTGGGTGTCTACACCTGGCCAGGGCCTCGTGCTGTACCATGAAAGGATGGAGAAGCTGAAGGAAAGACAGCAGGTGTGCAGAGAGACTTCTGCACGTGTAAATACTACCTGCTCTCAGCAGAGCACAGCCAGTCCGCGATACAGACCTCCCAACACCACCATAACGACAGTCAATTTTAACATGAGTGTCGGATGGTACAAACCACAGTTAAACTATAACACCACCTCATTAGATACAGTAACCAGCATTTATACTTTTTTGTCATCCACTGTGTTTGTTCTTTCTTTTTAATTTTTATCTATTTATTTTTTTGTGTGTGCAATGTGTGTGTGTGATGTGTGCATATGTGTTGTAGTGGGGTGAGCTGAGGATTTCAGTTTGGATAATGCCCAGCAAAAATTCCAATTCACCCCCAAATTTAAGGAGTACCAAAATTCTTGTCTACAAAGTTAAAGAATTAAAGTCATAGACAACAAGATATTAAGGTATAGTGTGAGACTTTATTAAGGGAACATGGGGAGTTACAGAGTTCTCCAGCCACCAGTGTGGGGAGAATATGTGGCAGAGGTTTTGGTCAAAATTTATGCTGTTTAATTAAACATGCAGGAAAAGAAAGATAATAGAGAGCTCCCATCATGAGAAAAAGTTCATGTGGGAAAGATCTTGAGTCCCCCTAAGGGCTGGGGTGAGGGTCTTACCTGGAAAATGAAAGCCCTCCTTCTAGGATGCCATGTGGAAGAGACTGGCCTTTGTTCTAGGGAAGCTTTTTTAAAATTTCCACCAGGTAATTCAGAGAGACAGCTGATTGGTCTATACCTGACCAATCAGCTTTTGCATCTAGGTTTGAGCTCTGGCTAGAGACACCTCCCACCCAAGGGGAGAGGGGTCTATAGAACTTGCCTGAACTGTCACAATCACCCCTCTGAAGAAATAACCCTAACTACTGTTAGAGTACTTGGTTGTGAAAACAAAAACAAAAACAAATAAAGCACCAGAAAGAAGCACATACATGTTTAAGAAAAAAAATCAAACAAGAATACCCATTTTGATCCTGTAGGAGGCAGGGCAAACATATGACTGGGGGGGGGGTTAAAGAAGAGCTTGGTAACATTGTGTGGGATCTTTCTCCTAACTCCCACAGTGTGGGGGTACATGGAGGTCAGGACACCTCTGCTCCACCTTCTTAGAGACTGGTGTCTTGCTGAGGCAAAGGCACTTCAGACTAGTTGGCACAGAGCAGGGATTCTCCCGGCTCCGCTTCCCATTGTGCTAGTGTTTCTTTCAGCAAATGTGGTTACTCCTGTCTGCAGAAGCCCTGGGGTGTCTTAACTTTACCTTCCATCTGGAATGATGCTAGCTGGGCACAGCATTGTAAGCTCACGCCATCTTTCCCTGGCCCTCTGAAGTCTTATCTTGCTGTCTCTGGGCAGTGTGGGCTCTGTTCATTTAGTCTGTTTCACACTGGGTTCCTTTCATCTGCTGGGAGTTCTTGTTTCTTAGTACATTCCATTCCCCGACCTCCCCTTCTACCTGTTCCATCCACAGCTATTCAGGGATGTTTGGGGCTGTTTCATGTTTGGGGTGGTAGAGATATTCCAATTAACCCGAAGAGCAGGGTATGGACCTTCAACACGGGAAGGCAGTGTTAGCCTCCATTTCCTCCTGACTTCTTGAGGGCTGTGAGGTTTTGACCTACATGTCCTCTCTGAGGTCATGAAACAGTTCCTCTGGCTTTGAGAACAGCTGGGTACTTAAAATACATGTGTGGAATATCAATCTCTTGTCTCAGTGTTTGGAAAGGGGAGGAGGTGAGGGTCTGTGATCTTGACTCTGAGACCTCATAGCAAGTGACCATGGTGGGTCAGAGCCTGTCCATGTCCCATGGGCTTTCATGGCCTCACGTGCTACAGCCCTGCTAAACTGTGAAGGGAGAGCTTAGACCCACAGGGGAGATCCATGTTGTCTGTCCACCCCATGTAGGATGCTCTTAGCTGTGGGGCTTCAGGGGCTTCGAATGCCGCCTGGGTCAGCTTCAGCCTCAAGCGGCTCTGGTGGCTTAACATGATCCCCTTTTATTTGGGTGACTTAGAAGAAAGTCACAAGACTAGTTCCAGAAACTCTGTATTCTTTACCAGATAAACCAGTTGTCAACATTTTGTCCCAAAGGCTTTATCGTTTCTTCCGTTCTCTTTACATACAATAGACATTCTTTTCTAAACCATATGAAAGCAAACTACAGACATCCACATCTTTATCCTTAACTACTTAGAGTACCTTAGGGTGTATTTCCTAGAATTAATCACATTTTCTACAAAATCACCCCATAATTATCCAAGTCCAGGAACTGAACAGGATACAGATATGGCTCTCTAAGCCACAGTCCTTTCTCAGAGCTCTTCAACTTCATCACATTGTATTTTAGGCATTTATTTCCCTCTTCTCAATCCAGAATCCAATTGAGTTTACACACAGAATAATGCGCTGGGTATGTAGTGTCTACCATAAGGATTGGTATATTTTTTAAAAAAACTTTTTAGTAAACAATATACCATGATCCCCTCCCATTCATTTCCTTTTCCCTCTCCTCAATTCCCCCAACTGAACCCCTTCTTCTTTGCAACTAATGTATTTTCTTACCTGGTGCTTAATGTTGAGTATTTGCTTGAATTCTAACTTTCCTTCTCTGTAAGTGACATCACTGTCACTTTCCTGGCTGCTAAGTGTTTTTTTTTTCTTTTTGGTTTTTCGAGGTAGGGTCTTGCTCTAGCCAGGCTGACCTAGAATTCACTATGTAGTCTCAGGGTGGCCTCAAGCTAGCGGAGATCCTCCAACCTCTGCCTCCCGAGTGCTGGGATTAAAGGTGTGTGCCACCATGCCCAGTTGCACCTAAGTTTTTGTTCCATCCCTTTGGATAAGTTTCTTGGGTAAAATTGGGAGGGACAGCAATGCCAAGCCCTGTCTCTCCAGAGATCTCAAGGTGGACAACCATCGCTGAGATTTCACAGCAGCCCAGTTCTTGTTTCTTGCTCGCTGCTTCCCCTCCCCTTTTGGTTTCATCCTTTTCGATTTCTTCCTTCATCACATAGGCTTACAATGTGGAGGAAGCTGAGCACATCCGCAGGACCTGGTGCAGGAGGAATTTATATGAGCGAGTGCATGGGTGTCAAATCCAAACTGCCATCAGCTGAGGATAGATTATCCAGAACACATTCACTTGTTTGTGGGGGACACCTGGATCAAACCATGACACCCATGCACTAGGCTGATGATGGACAGCTTCACGACCGTTTAAACAAACAGGGCTGAGACCTGGGACACTTGATCTGTCCTCCACTCCAGGTGTGTTGTAGATGGGTCCATGATGCTGGGACGGACATCCAACCAAACACAGTTTTATGGGAGGAAGGGATTTATTTCAAGCTTACAGATCCAGAGCAAGTTCCATCAATGGCAAAAGAAGCTGACTTCCTTTCATAAATCCAAGTGGAAAGAGAAACCACCACCAGCCAGCAAACACCAAAAAGCAACTCAAAACCTCTCTGTATACCTTTGGGCTGGAATTCAGATCTGCCCCCAGTGACCCTACCCCCACTCTGTAGCTTCAGCCTTTTAATAATTTTAATAATAATATTTTAATAATAATAATTTTAATAAAAATCCCAACTTTATGGGACTAAACATTCAAACTACCACAAGGTGCATGGGTCTCCTTCTGGTACCCCTCAAATGGGTTCCAAGCAGTGACCAGGAAGGCATAGCACCCTTTCTTGTTGGATACTCTTCTGACTGGAATCTTGTATGTCATCCCCTCTCTTGGCTTCTGCCTTTCTTTAAAAGCCCTCATGATTGGGGCTGGAGAGATTGCTTAGTGGTTAAGACCTAACAACCTGGGTTCGATTCCCGAGGACCCATATAAAGCCAGATGCACATGGTGGCACATGCATCTGGAGTTTGTTTGCAGTGGTTGGAGGCCCTTGCATTCCCATTTTCTCTCTGTCTCTCTCTGCTTGAAAATAACTAGATTAAATAATAAATAGATAAAAAGTTCCCATGATCTTCCAAGATCTAGGGTCGTATTGAAATCCTATCGACCAGTGAGTGTGGTAGTATTGGGAGGTGGGACCATCACTTGCTAATGATATTTTATTTTCATCTTAGAGTAGATGCGTTGACCAACACGAAGAGGTGACTTGCCCTGAGGGTCATGAGGGTGAGACCGTTGGCTGGGATTAGTGCCCTGAACTTCCTCTATGGAGGTCTGTGGTCTTATCTCTGGCAACATATTTGCAAGAAGAAGGTATGAGATGATCCAAAAAGGGAAAAAAGCAAGCAAAATCTATGACATTATTATTCAGAGGAGATTTTTCTAGAAGAGTTATGCTGAATTTTTTTCAATAAATTAATTTTACAGACTTTTAAGGGATAGCTTTTAGATGAGTGGAAATATTACCCAAATTTAAATTCGGTCCATTAAAACCATCAATTATAGTGTTGTTCAATGGTAATGGCACACAAATAAAAAAGGAACGACACAAGAAAGCTATTTGCTTTAATGTTTTGGGTGAGCTGAGCCAAACGCTTAACAAGATGTAGCCTGAGTTAGTGCCCCGGGAGAGGAGGAGTGGAGTGAGGGTGGAGTCAGTCAGGACAATAAAGGAACAGTCATGGTCACCCACCAAGAAGAGTGGACTCTCCTTGCTGAGTCTCCTCTCTCTGCCCCCACTCGGCTTGCTTCAGTACATTAATCAGCCTGCTCCGTAGTATCTTCCTTGCTCTCATCTTCAAATACCTTCCCACTCCATCTGCTGGACCTCAAGTCGTGCAGGCCAACATTCTCTCTGATCATGACTCTCTCTTCCTGTTCCCTGGAAAGCCTAACTTTTTATCTGTGGCCTGCAGCCCAGCCTAGAGCAAATGAGAAACTACCTTGTTTGTGGGCAAGTGAATTGACGGCCCTTCTTAATAATACAGGACATGGGCTTCTATTGTTTGGGGATGAATATTTATGTCCTCCACAAATCCACATATTGAAAGACTAATTCTCCAATGTGATAGTATTAGGGGGTGAGGCCATCTTTGCTAATGATAGGCTTTTTTTTTCTAGAAGCTTCTACAAAGTAGATGTGGGTTTGGCTTCGACATCAATGAAATTCCTTTAGGAGGTCATGAGGATGGAGTTCTTGTCCTGGGATTGGTGCCCTAGAAAGGATCCCAGAGGGCTTTTTTGTTCTTTCTTTTTTTAAAAAAAATATTTTATTTATTTATTCAAGAGAGAGAGGGGGGGTAGAGAGAGAGAGAGACAGAGAGAATGGGCACGACAGGGCCTGCAGCCACTGCAAATGAACTCCAGACACATGCGCCCTCTTGTGCATCTGGCTTTACATGGGCACTGGGGAATCGAACTCAGGTCCTTCTGCATTGCAGGCAAATGCTTAACCACTAAGCCATCTCTTCAGCCCCTTTTTTGTTCTTTCTGCCCTGAGAAGATACTGTGAGGTTGTCTTCAGTGGACCATCAAGTGTGCCCTGACCTCAAACTTCCAGAGCTGAGAGACATGAATGTTGTCCATCAGCCATGACAGCAATTTCCATCCCATTGGATGGAAATTATAAGCAGCTTATATGAGGAAGGGTTTATTTCCACTTACAGTCTCAAGGGGAGGTTTCCTCATGACATGTCTCCCATAGCCTCATGCGTGTTCTTGGTCACCCAGAGAGAGGCTGGGGATCGCATCTTACCACGGCAGCCGAGATGGTGGCAAGACTAAGCTAGCTTTGCAAAGGGTGTTTGAACTATACACCCCAAGGTCCGTTCCAAGTGACCTACCTCGTTCAGCGAGGTTCCACCTGCCAAACTGCCACCAGCTGGGGATGGAGTCTGAGGCTTAATCACAAGCACGTAAGGCTATGGAGGACATTTCACGTTCAAACCACCACAGCCAGCCAGCCTATGGTCGTTACAGCAGCTTGGGATGAGACCCATAGGCTCGCACCCTGAGCAGGAAGGACAGGAGGACTTCTGCCTCACAGACCGTGGCTGAGCATCTTTTGACAACACACACACAATGACTGTCATGCTGTCCCCTTCTCAATCCTCTGGACCCCAGTCACCGTTTACTGCCTCACCCCTGGTCACCCTACCATATTGTAGTCACTGATAGGTCCTGGGAGCACTGAGAACATAGGCATCGGGTATGTCCCTGGGTCGTCAGCTGGTACATGGAGCTGGTAGGTGGTGTCAGCATCCACAGGACGCCTTTGTTGGGGTTCTGCTGGTGGGCGCTTCCTTCCAGCCAGCACTGAGCGTTGCCCATCCATCCCTATGCAGGCGCTCTTGGGTGGCAGCTAGGACACCTTTCACTCATCTTAGAACAGTCTTTTCTCATAGGTCTCACACATATCACTAACTCACTCCTGAAACTCTGACGTCAAAGTCCAATCTTTAGGAAGAGGAACAGCAGATGCATCCATCACTTTGTGCATCTGTCTTTACGTGGTATGGAGAATTGAATCCAAGCCATTAGGTCTTGCAAGCAAGTGCCGTTAACAGCTGAGCCTTTACCTCTAGGCTCTGTTTTTAAAATATTTTATTTACTAGGGAGAGAGAGAGGGGAGAGAGAGAGAGAGAGAGAGAGAGAGAGAGAGAGAGAGAGAGAGAATGAGTGCACTAGGGACTCTTGCTGCTGCAAATGAACTCCAGACATGACCATCTGGTTTTTCCTTGGGTGCTGGGGAATTGAATCCCGGGCCAGTAGACATACAAATAAGTACATTTTAACTGCTGAGCTATCTTCCTGGTACCTTCCCTCCTTCTTTTTTGAGGTAGGGTCTCACTCTAGCCCAGGCTGACCTAGAAGTCACTCAGTAGCCCAGGATGGCCTTAAACTCACAGCCATCCTCCTATCTCAGCCTCCCAAGGGCTGAGAATGAAGGCATGTGCACCACACCTCACTACTCCATGCTGTTTTGCATGTAGATACGGACTTGACCATGGCTGAGAACTTCTATTTGCAGAAAGCAGCTACAATATGGCTAAGGGAAAGAATCTGCTTAGAGCAGCATTTGGACTCAGGGTTGAAATTGGTCGAGATGTTCAGCAATGAGTGATGAAGCCCCCCGGTGAGTCAAGAGTGAGAAAAATGTCATGATCCAATAATATACTTAAAAAATATTTTATTTATTTTCAAGCAGAGAAATACAGAGAGAGAGAGAGAGAGAGAGAGAGAGAGAGAGAGAGAGAGAGAGAGAGAGAGAGCACCAGGGCCACCACCTTGTGGGTCTGGCATATGTGGGTCCTGGGGAATTGAACCCAGGGCCTTAGGCATTGGAGGCAAGTGCCTTAACTGCTGAGCCATCTCTCCAGCCCCCAATAATATACTTGTAGTGACTGAAGCATTGACTTACCAAATAAATGGGTCCCTTATATTTTGCACAAAGATTGTTCTGTTAGCACAGCCAGCATAAGACATGCAAAGGAGCAATCTTTCCAGGTCATGTAGGGAAAAATGTAATTTTGCAACATTGGCAGAGCAAGAGACTAGTAAGTGAGATGGAGGGAGGATGTTGCTCTCTGAGAAAAGAGATAAACAGAGCATGTAGAGAAGAGAATCTCTCCAGCTCTTCTCGGTGTCCTGATTTTAATAACTAAAAATGTGAAAACGTGGGCTGGAGAGGTGGCTCAGCGGTTAAGGCACTTGCCTGCAAAGCCTAATGACCCGAGTTTGGTTCCCCAGCACCCACGTAAAGCCAGATGCACAAAGCGGCGCATGCATCTGGAGTTCGTTTGCAGTGGCTGGAGGCCCTGGAGTGCCCATTCTCTCTCTCTTCCTCTCTGCTTATAAATAAAATATTTTAAGCAATGTGTAAACTTAAAATGCAAGGAGAGTGGATTTTGGCGTCCACTTATCAACAGGACAGAGAATGGAAATGATGACTTCAATTATGGAGAATGTTTGGCTTTTTTATATAAAAATGTGTAGCCAACCAGGAGAGAATGGCCTGGGGAAGAGAAGAGGCCAGGAAAGCCGGAGGGGGCGCATAGGCTCCTATGTCTCCAGGCCTCTGTGCAGCTGGACTACAGCCCCTGATTGCTGCCCAGCGGTCACTGCCCTTATTGTCTGAAAGGTGCTATTTGGAGTCCTGCGTTTCATGAGGATGTTGGATGGAACTCTTGTTCATACACGCACTTCTATCTTTCTAGACGCAGGCTGAAAAATCCCAATTCCTGATGGCGTATAAAGAGCAGAGACCACTGCAGAATCATAAAGAAAATGCTGTGACCAAATTCCTTCCTTCCTTCCTCCCTCCTTCCCTCCTTCCCTCCCTCTTTTCCTTCCTCTCTCCCTTCCCTTCTCTTCCTTTCCCTTTTTTTAAAAAACTGAAACTGAGGCTAGAACTCAGGGTGTTTGCATGTTGGGTGAATGTTCTGCCACTGAGCTACAGTCCAGGCTTTTGTATAAACATGTTTCTGCTTACATATTAAAGCCAGACTTTGCACTTTGATCCTGGTTGATGAGTTAATGTCAGGACATAGGCAGACTGGGACACTTCTCAAGCCTCTGTGCTTTATAGCCAACTTTAAGTTGTTGTGTAGGGCAGTTACTTCATACAGAGGGGACTTCACAAAGGCAGCACCACTGATGTCAGGTGATCGTCTTCACCACCCTGACCATGTGGCCACACTTGGGTTGATACTGCCTGTGAGCTGGGGAAGGTTCCTCACTGCCAGGAACGGAGAGCTGGGCTTTTGCTTTTGTCCCATGTTGTCTGTGAACGTCTACTGGGGGAAGATGCCTGTGTCCTCTGCTTTCACTTCTCCTCAAGGGATGTCAGCCTTTGGGACTCAGGGACCTTGAACACAATAGTTAATCAGTTAAAATTTGGGGGGTGAATATGTAATTGGAAACGAATCATGTGATGAGGAGATTAAGTCTAAAGACGAGTCTCCTTCTGAGGCTGAGGGTCTGTTTTTGAATGTAGTGCTCAGATAGAACCTGGTATTTCCATGAAATAATAATGAATGGTCTAGTAGCTTCTAGGAATGAAAATCCATGACCTACCAGACAACACTGGACTTCTGACAAATAATGTTTGTTCAAACAACAGTGGTTTCATGTTATGAATTATTTAATTTCTCCTCCAACATGGAAAGCAATTCAGAGCTGATTGCATCATTAAAAAATGTCAAGTGTGATATTTAACCAGTTTCTTAGCATCTCTGCTGGTAGGAGCCAGGGGAGATAGATAAATACCTTCCAGCTCAGTGTGTAGGTTTCAACAGCCCTTGGAAAAAATGTCAATAATGTTTCTGGGGAGTAACTAGGGACAGAGAGAGGCAGAGCAAGGCTGCTGCTAGACCCAAGGTTGGGCTCTTTGGAAATCCGTGCCCTTTAGTCATTGGAGGGAAACAGTGCCCCAGGCTTGGTAGGAGCAGGAAGAGCCCTGGAAGGAGGGTGCAGATACCCACACAGGGTCACTGTGCAGCCCAGAGTCAAGTGGCCCCTAGGTGAGGCATAGAGGAAAGACCAGGTCACCCATAGAGCAGAACCAGCTAAATGAACAAAGGTCACTGAATCCTGTGCCCTCAGTAAGTGGCATTTTACATAGTGAACTGACTGTTAGACAGATGTAGCTTCCTAGAGGTATTACCAGGTAATCTGGATTGGCATGCAGATATCTAACTTTTGCATATGTGCTCTTCAGCACACCACAGCTTTTCTTGAAGTCTGGCAATTGATCTGAAAGTCTATGTGAGGTAAGCACCATAGCATACTGTTCGACTCATCTGTGTTCAGAAAGCTGACATAAACTCAGTGCTCTGTGAAGACACTCCATGGCCTATTATAGGGCCTCCCTTACTTCTTTCTTTCATGAGCTTTCCGGGGCTGAGGTGAGAATGCCCCCCCCCCCCAGGTTCTGGCTCTGTGATCTGAGCTGATCTGTGAGCTGGACTGTAATAAAGCAACTTGATGTCTCCTATAAACTATAAATCTGGCCAAAGTACAATATGATGTCCGGGTTCCTGGTTGACAGCATCTCAGCTGAAAACTTTGTATTTAGAGATATTTTTTATATTGGGACCAATTTGATTAAGTTGCCTTCAAAATGTAGTTTCAGAATGAAGTTTCTGATCTTTAAAGAACGGTTATGCAAGTTGGCAGAGGGTTTGAAAACCCGGGATCAGCCCCCCAAATGCATGAACCATTCGTGGTGATACATGCTTCTAGTCCCAGTATTTTAGAGGAAAGAGTTTCAGAAGTTCAAGGTCATTCTTGGCTAATAATAAGCTTGGGTAGCCTAGGCTACATGAGACTCTCCAAAACAAAAAAGAATGATTACATGCTATTTCTGCTCGGCTGTCTCCCCCTAAGTGCCTCAATGACCAGACCCTGTGCCTAATTCACCCTTAATCTGCATATTTGGGGAACAGGGACCTGATTAGTCTTGTATTTTCTTACTTCAAGTATTTTTTTTTGTAAGTTTGAAAATGGGATTTATGGTGAGGCATTCTAAATGTTTTCTTGGAAGTATATGGGTGTTGAAATAGAACATAAGTATACAAATATTTCCCTCATCACAAAGGCTCTCCTGCTGTATACTTGTCATAAGGTTGGTCCATGTACAATGCTGTTCTAGTAAAGCAATGGTTGGCCAACTATAGCTTGTGGGTGGAAGCTAGGCTTCATGAATGACTAGTTTTAGGTGGAACCCATGTACACACGTTTGTCTGTGGCTCTCAAGGGCTGCTTTTGTGTTACAAGGGCAGAGTTACGTTGTAATAGTGACCTGACCTATAGCACACACATCTTAAAATACTTACTCTGTAGTCCTTTATAGAAAAAGCTTAAAGCATAAAAAATCGTCAGCACTCTAGACATTCATGTCTACAGGTAGTTCAGCAGAGCTGGCCAGATAAGAGAGACACATTTAATTTTGTTGGAAGTGGTAGAGAAACACAGGGGTAGGTTTCATTTTTTTGTGTTGGGGATGGGGGAAGAATTCTGGACTTAGAACTTTCAGTTAGAGAATGTCCACGTCTTTCACAGGACCTGTGGTTATGAGAAACCTCTTCATCCCTGTGGGTTACCTGGCCACTCTGCCTGTCTGTGAGCCTGGTCTAGAAGGTCAAAGACAATAGAGGGAATGTCTTGTGACGTGTTGTTTTGTGGGAGGTGATGTTTTGCAATAGTCATTTGTCCAGAGACGCTTTCTACTAAATCTGTGTTCACTTCAATTTTTGGAAATTGTATTTATCACAACTTCCAGACCATGTTATGAGTATGGAAGAGAATTACAATTCACCGATTCTCAAATTGAGGGATGGGAATTTGTAATATAGACATAGAGACCCCAAAACAGATCAACAGTGAAGAATTGCAGCTGTCTTATGTCTAAACAGGACAAATCTATTTAAAATATTGGAATTAGCCATATAATTCTCTTATGTCCCTCTTTGCCTAAAATGTTTGGCCATATATATATATGACATCAGTTAAAGGAACTCATAAAAACATCCCAAAGTTGAGCAGAATCTATTAAAATAAAATTTAAATGAATTTTCAGTATGGATTGCATACAAGAGCCCATAAAGATTTATTACCCTTATTTCAAACATCATTGAAGTTATACTTAATTATCTGTGCAATTTGTTGGAAATAGCATTTTTGATCAAGGGTATGCCATTAATTTTAAAATAGAAATATACCAAACTGGTTTTCTTTAAAAAAAAATCTTCAAAAACATAATTTGTAAGTTGCCTCTTTGAAAAATTTCCTCCTTTCTTTTTCTCATCCTAAGTATTTTGCCTCCCCTAACTTTTAATTTGGAAAATAGAGCTTTTGTTGGTGTTTTTTTCTGGTTCTTTTCTAGACATAGCAATTTTGAGTGGCCAGATGGGTTCAGGAACATGCCCAGAGCTTTCACAGCAGAGAAGGAAATCGTTTGCCTTCTCGGTGACTTTAGATTTTGAGAGGCCATAGGTTAATGGCTTTTTATTATTGGACTTCTCTCTGGGGAGAAGTAATCTTGTATTTTCTCAGAATATGCCTAGGACTATACCACACAGAGGAAAGCTGAAATTTATCAAGTTAATTAACTTGGATATTTCAACTGAGTAATCACATCCCGCAATATACTCTCCCAGCGGCTCGCTTTCTCCCAAGGTGACAGTGGGAAATGGATGTGCTGTTATCCACACCTCCTCTTCTTCATGGAAGTGAGTCTTCTTGACTTGGACCTATTCTAGAATGATCTCCAAGGTTCTCCTGGAACACTTACTTTGAGATTTTGTCCTCAACCTACCTGCTTTCCTGCACCTTGGTCGCCACTGCTGGCTGGCTTCTTGCTGGCCATCCATCAACTCCATCCCTTGCCCCAGGGTGCTGCCCCCTCCCAGCTTCGGCAGCCTCACTGGTCCCTGCTCTTCCCGTCCACTGATCATCTGCGATGTCCCTTTGTAGGAAAGGGATGACACATATAAGTGTCCCCGGTGACAGGGAGCTAAGTGGTTAGAGCAGCCCTCTTCCCAATCAGGAGGAACCATTCCTGGTGGGCAGGCTTGATTGTAAGACCAACAATCCTGTATATGAAGTTAATTTTGGGCCAGAGCCCTATCATGGGAAGAACTCATCCTAGAGTCAGGAGGCAAGCTTGGGCTGAAATCCGAGGAACAAGAGAGTCGTGTGCTTATTTTGGGGGGTTTGGTGTGGGGAACTAGAGCAGAGATCTTGGAGGTGGGGAGTGCCTTATGGCAACCTCTGAGTGGCTCCCCACTGATTTGCTGTGGGCATTGATTTGCCCTCCCAGGGCTGACCAGGTTGCGTGCAGTTTCACTGCCCTCACAACCCAGAAGTTCTGCAACCTTGCAGGTGTGGTGATATGGGTGGGAAGATCATTCCTCTGGCTCCCAAACAAGTCCAAGTGGGCAGCAGAGGCCTGATTAGTAGGTGGCCAAGAGGGACCGCCAGAGAGCAGAGAGAAGGGTGGGCTCCCTGCTTCAGAACAGGTGCTCATCTGTTAATACTTGTGTGACATCTCTGGAGGTCACCAGAACTGACTGGAGGGCCACCTGGTGGGGGGGGGGATGCTGAGGCCCACCATCAGGAAGAGAAGACAGAGAGAGCCTGCTATGTGACTGGTTGCAGACATGGTGTTGGTGGACAGGACCTAGATTCACCTATGAGGGATTGCTGAGGTGTATCTGTGTGCTGCACCATCGATTGGGCAGGGCCTCGGGCTGGCTGGAGAGCAGCTGTCATTATGACCGCTTCCTCTCTCTGGGCTGCATGTGACAAGCTACCTTGTGGAGGCTCTTGTCCCTTGACTATAAAGCTTGAAAACTGTACTTTGGAATAAACTGTACATAAAATTGTACTATGGAATAAACCCTTCCTCTCGGAAACAGATTCTTGTCAGGTATTTTGTCATAGCAACTAGCAGGTAACAGACACGGTATTCTTGAACTTCAGGCTTGCTTTATGGTGGTGAGCTCATTTCCTCCTGGCTGCTGGCTGGGGCTGCCTGGGCTCCTGAGGTCACAGGGAATTCATTCCACACCAGGTGCCTCCTTCCAGGCCAGCACCTGACACTTCACCTTTTACAAAGTCCTGATTGCCAATGGTGGTGGGCTGTTAACTTACTCACAGAGATCTTCTCACTCAGGACAGGGCTCTGCAGGTGAGGACTCCAATGAGCCGGTCTTGGGTACCATCTTGAATCATACCTCCCACCACATCTGTGTGTGAATAATTTGCTCTCTGTTCCTGAAGAGGCATTGCCTCTGTTCATGTCTACTTCTATAGTAAAATACCTTAGACTGGGTAACTTAATCACATGTGAGCAGGAATCAATTTCTAAGATCCAGTGGCCTTAATTAGGTGTACAGAGAGAGAGGGATGTCTTGCTCTGGAGGACAAGCAGTGGGGACAGGTGGAGCTGGTTCCCTGGACCCCTTTTATAAGGCTAAGGGCAAATCCCCAGGGAGTAATCACCTCCCCATGCAGTCACCTTCACGCTGTTGGCAGAAAGCAGTGACCAAGAGCAGCTTGTGGGAGTGTGGTGGTTTGATTTAGGTGTCCCCATAAATTTATGTGTTCTGAATGTTTGATCCCCAGTTGATGGCAGTTTTGGAATTGGAGCCTTGTTGGAGGTGTGTTGTTGGGGGCAGGCTTATGGATGTCATAGCCAGCTTCCCCTTGCCAGTGTCTGGCACACTGTCCTGCTGATGTTGTCCACCTGACATTGACCAGGAGGTGCTGTCCACCCCTCTGCTCATGCTGTCATTTTCTCTGCCATCATGGAGCTTCCTCTTAAGTCTTTAAGCCAAAATCAACCCTTTCTTTACACAAGCTGCTTTGGGTCTAGTTCTTTCTGCCAGCAATAAGAAAGCTGACTACAATACAGAGGAAAAGGTTTATTTGTACAGCCATCCCTACAGGTTGCAACGTTTTTTTTCTAGCCTCCTCATGAGGGACTTTGGCAGGACCTCCTGTAACACTGCGTGGCTGGTGTTCTCTCCTGGAGCATTTTCTTGGTTCAAGATCAGCCTGTTTCTTTGACTTCAAGGTTAAGGTTCTGGAGCTTGACCAAAAATGTCCTCTCATCTTTGATGTCACAAAATTAAACTTTTTTTAAAAAAACCATTTAAAAAATTATTTATTTATTTGCAACGAGAGAGAGAGAGAGAGAGAGAGAGAGAGAGAGAGAAGAGAGACACAGAATGGGCACACCAGGGCATCGAGCAAATGAACTCCAGCTGCATGCGTCTGCTTGTGCATCTGGCTTCTGTGGGTATTGGGGAAGAGAACCCAGATTGTTGGGTTCTGCAGGTAAGTGCCTTAACCACTGAGCCATCTCTCCAGCCCCTGCAAAATTAAACTTTTAATTCCATGGAGTTTAAAGGAAAGCAATGGAGTAAATAAGAGGCGCCAAGAAAAATAACCTCTGAGTGCTCTGTATTCAGAAGTCATCCTTTAAGTGACAGCAAGAGGACTTTCATCATGGAGAGTGGTTACAGAGAACTTGTCCTCCAGACATGTGCCTATTGTTCACGCCAACCCGGCTTCATGGAGACATCCGTTTGGCAGCCTTGGCATGGTGGTGGTCCTAATAAATGCCAACCCAGAGAAGCAAGTGTCTGTGGGTTCCCATCTTGTTAGATCCTCCCGCAGCCTCTGCCTGACAGTTTCATGTGCCTTTCCTTTGTTTAGAGCGCGCTGTGCTCATTTAGAGCGAGCAGTCCTGAATCAACCTGGGCTGTGCGTCTGTGCTCCGATGAGGTGATTCAGTGAGGTCATTAACAGGAGCCCACGTGACCAGCATGTGTGGGTGATCAAGTCTAAACAACGCAGAGAGAGGAGGCTGATGTGCTTGGTGTGTTGAGTTGTAACACTTCACCCGTTTGCTTTCACAGCCGCCTCACAACCCCCAGGTAGATTTGTGGATTTGGAATAATTAGAACTTTACTCATGCCCCCAAAGCATGGCATTTTCAGATCACACCATCGTTTCCTTCTTAAGAAAATACCGCATTACCCTACTCTGACATATTTTATTCTGGGGAAGGAGAGCGGTTAGCTATGCTGGCTCACCTCAGAGCGCCTGTGAATGATGAAGTATTATCACATTACATAAATAATTTAGGCATGAATGTCATTATGGCATAAATCAAAAGGACAAGTCGGGCTTTCAGATTTGCCCGTGTTTGTAAATTTATATCGTATTTAGTAAGGAAGTCTGCAACTTGCAGAAATAGTCAAACGACTTAAAAATTTTTTTTTAAGCTGTTGTGAGCCATGTCTCAAAACCATAAAGGTCTATCTTTATTGGCTTGTGTTAAGAAGACCTCCTGTTTACTGTGCAGATGGTGGAAGGGTCTAGAATCACCAGGTGGATGCACCCTGCTGGGATCTCCCCATCCCCACCCCCAGGTTTTGATTCCTTGCATTTCTGGCCAGATACATGCTTGTTTTAACCTCAGAGCCCCTTCCCAGAGGACAAAGGATTCCTTCAGGAAAATCAAAGCTGGGCTTTTCTTTAGGGAAATGCTGAGATGGAACCTTCCCGTGGGTGACTTTGCCATCTACTTAAATTAGTTCTGTTTCCAAAGGAGAAACCAGACCAAATGGTGAAAAAGGGAGGCCGTGTTTTGAATGAAAACCATAGGCTGAGTGCACAGGGCCCATGAATGTCAGGGGGAAAATGAAGGGACAAAAGACACAGTCGAAGGTAATATGTCATAGACCTGAAATAGACTAGGGCCACTGAGAGGTCTCCTCAGGTCAAGAAAGGCCAATGACTGTCCAGGAACCCATGGAGTCTGATACTCAATTTGCAGTTTCACTGACCTGTGCTGGCTTCCTCCGCTCCCCTCTGCCCTGCACAGCCATCTCCATAGTCACCTTAACATTTGCTAGAGGTGACAGCTTGATAGCCTTGGGGAGCCCTTTGGGGTTTGGCTACTCAGGGTGTCCCATGTGGTCATTCCCTAGAGCTTCTTAGAAGCAGCATCTCAGGTTGCACCCCAGTCCCCCCAGATGTCCTTCCCAGGGACACACGAGCAGCACCATTCGAGGCCGACTCTCCCGTGGTGGGTGTCAGCACTGCCTGGGACACTCTAGACATCTCAATTTCAGAGTCGCCCCAGGCCTCCAAATCAAAGGCAGTGAGGAGAAAATGCCGAGTAACCATTTGAATGAGTGGATCTGTGTGTTCTTGTGTCCAGGCAAGTGTGGGAGAAGACTTCTTTACGAGACTGAGAGAGAGCTGTTTCCATTCTGGGGTGGGCCGAGGCAAGGATGGGACAAGACAGCCCTAGGGTGACAAATGAACTGAGAGCCCGAGCTTGTAGTAGGAGCCGGTGGAGAAAGGTGATCCATCTACCAGGATGGGCCAATGGCAGAAGCTATCTGGGTTTCATAAGTGGAAGAAGGGTGCGTTCAGCAACACCTGGGGACAGTTCTGCCGGGATCAAGAGGGGGATACTGCTGGCCTCCCCTGGGCAGGAGTCAAGGTCCTACAGTGCATAAATAAAGCATCACCCAGCCCCACGTCTTAGTAGTGCTGAAGCTGAGCAACCTTCTGGAGTGTGACCTTGACCTTCAGCATCACCTGGGAATCTTGGAACTTTCAGGTGTTCAGACATTGGGCTGCGGCCAGGCCAGGGGTCTGCAGTTTAACATCATTGGGGACAGAGTCCAGGGAGAGTGCCTGCTGAGGTGGGAAGCCTGTGCTCAGATGGTGGTCCATATCAACTGTCAATCAAATGAGATGACCACCCTAGAAGACTCCAAACTGGGGATAGATAAGTTCAGCTACAGACACTGGTCACTGCTGTCTCATGTGAATGTTTTTGGGAGAAAGGACCCTCACAGACCATGGCTGTCTGGGTCCACTGGAGACCCAGAACTGAGGGGACTCTTGTCCTGTCCAGGACTCACAGTGTTTCTTCCTTTGATCTCAGTGACAGCGAAGGTCAAAGCTTCCTCTGCTCCCTTTCCAGGCTGCGAAACAATTTTTTTTTCCATTTTAAAGCTACACTTGATATTCAATTTAACCCGATTTCATGGGTACATAAGGGTGACTATACAGCCCCTCAGGCCCAGACTTTGGCCATTTTTTTGTGAGGAACCTATAGCACTCTTAGAGCGACCATTGGGCACATATGCTTTTTATAAAAAAATATTAATTTATTTTGCAAGCAGAAAGAGAAAGAAAGAGTGTGTCAGGGCCTCCTGCCACTGCAAACGAACTCTAGGTGCTGCATGCCCCACATGGTGCATCTGGCTTTCCATGGGTACTGGTGAATCGAACTGGGGCACACAGGCTTTGCAAGCAGTACCTTTAACCACCAAGCAATCTCCCCAGTCCCACATTTGCTTTTAAGCTGGGCTAGTTCTTGCCCCTCCTCCTACCCCAGAGAAGCTAGTGTTTGTTTTGTGAACTGGGCTCTGAGTAGTAAAGAGAGAAAGAGGAAGAAGCCTGGGGCTTGGGAGCCTTTGACCAGGCTGCTGGAAGGCTCAGGAGTACCCTGGGCCACCAGTTATCCAAAGGCTACTGGATTGATACCTCCATGAAGATCAAGTACTTCGCCACAGTGGCCAGGACCACCCTCTGGAGTCAACTGTTGAATCCTATTCTTTTGGAACTGGGGAGAGAGCTCGTCAGTAAAAGTGTTTATTTCCATGAGACCAGAGTTTGTGCAGTGCAGAGCAGGTGCAGCAGCAGGCTGAGATCCCCCTGGGTATATATACATCTTCCCTGCTTGGTAAGAAGTCTCAGCAAGTTGTCCTGACCATCCTGCCTGGATGATTTTGGAAGGCTTGGGTTGAAGGTGGCAGAGCCAGCAGAGGGAAGACGTGGAGTGTGGGATTAGGGGTGCTTCCTGTTCACCCAGTGAGTAAGGGTGAACAATACATGCTGGGCACAAAGTGAGGCTCAAAGGTCTGCATTCTGGCCTGACATTTAGCTGTTGGTCTGTGGCAGGTCATTGGCCAATCTGAACTCTGCTTACTGTTCTGGAGTTGTTGGAGGCATGATGTCCAACCCCTGGTTGAGGGAAGGACCAAGTAAGATCTTGAAGTGTTAAGAGGCTGAAGGATCATGGCTTGAATGGCTACTCAAGCTTTTCAACATTCTTGGATCAGTTGTCAACATTCCAAGGTCAGGAGTTTTCACATGGAAATTTGCCCATTTTTCCCCTGAGGTGAGAATCTGGTAGTCCCCAGTGAACGTTCACTCCGTAGGTGCTGAGTGACAATGGTTCCCTCTCCAGGGTCCCACCAGCCAAGCTGTTTTACAGTAGGCCCACTTTGTTATTCATTTGGTGCCTTGAAATTTGTTTTTGCATGTGTATTTGTGTGGGCACATGTGTGCATGCATGTGTGTGTTGAGTGTGTGTGAAGGTCAGGGTCTACTTCAGATACTACACCCTCTTCTGTTCCATCTTATTTAGAGAGGCTCAACCTAGAGCTCGCTGATTTGGTTAGGCAACCCATCCAGCGAGTCCCAGAGATCCCTTGTCTTCACGTCCCGGACCCTGGGATAATAGGCACACATCACCACACCCGGCATTTACACCAAGACTCAGGTCTTCATATTTATGTGGCAGACATTTTACCAGATGAGCCCTCTCCTGGGCCCAATGAGGATTTGTACCATCACATCTGGATTGAAGCAGAGCACCTGGCACCTGGGTGAGCTAATTGAGGTCAGTGCTATGACCCTGACTCCACCAGTTCTGTGCACAGCTCCACACTGCTGGGGTGAACATCCAAACTAGGCACGGTTTAGGGGAGGAAGGGACTTCAAACTTACAGAGTCAGGGGAAAGTTCCATCAGAGGTGGAAAAAGCTATTTCCATACATCCAAGCAGAGAGAAACAACCAACAAAACCCAAAGCAGCAAACACAAGATCAAAACATCAGGGACCAGGCAGAGCTCAAAGCTCTCTGTATACCTTTAAGCTATAAATCAGATCCACCCCAAACATACCTTAGGGCTGGACTCCAGGATCCACCCCCAGAGACACCTCTCCAGCCAGGTGGCTGGAGACAAGCTTTAAAACACCTGAGTCTATGGGGGACACACATTCGAACTACCACGACCAGGAACATGGGGTTGGACATCACCAGCAGCAGCTGGCCATGAGAGGAGAGATGCTGACTGACGGGACTAGTGGGGACACGCCCAAGCCCTGGGCATCCTTTCACATCAGGTCCTTTCCCTCAGGTACTTTCCTGACTAGTATTAGACCCACTGAAAGGGATAAAACCTCATCTAGTCCTAGGGTGGCCATATCCACATGGATGTCCTGATCCCAGCTCTGTCTCCAGAGCTGTAGCTCTCTCCAGCTGGGTTAAGGAGCAGGGGTCATCACTAACATTCTAAATGGTATCTTTTGGGGAGCACAGATCTGCAGCACCTCCCTTGGGGCTTCAGATAAGATCAGCTCATGGGAGAGGCCCTGTTGCAGTCAGCTTTCTAGTTGCTGCGGAGAAAGAATCCAAACAAAGGTGGCTTGTGGAGGAATGGGTTTATTAGGCTTACGGACTTGAGGTGAGACTCCATCCTGGCAGGGAAAATGATGGCACGAGCAGAGGGCCGGACATAACCTCTGCCACAGCCCTGCCATCAGCTGAGGATCGATCTATTAGAACACATTCATTTGTTTGTGGGGGACACCTGGATCAAGCCATGACAGGCCCATTATCTCGTGGGGAACAGTTCTAGGCAGCAAAACACCTCACAGTGAAGGATCATCTTGGTTTGGCTGGGCTCCTCTGAAGGTGTTCATTTGCCATGGGTGTTGGGGGGAGACACAAAATTTGCCTTAAGAATCGATTTTGGTGGTGCAAAAGTTTGCAGATCAGTTGAAGGCAGGGGTGCAGGAAAGTCTGAGCTGCGGATCACTGAGAATAAGTCATGTTTAATTCAAAGAACAGCCAGACCTGCCCTGGAACTGCATGGCTGAATCCGGAAGGATCACACTTGGCGTTTGGAATGTGGTTGGGGCTGGATTCCATGAAATGAAGGCTCTTCCTATGTGAGCAAAGACAGTAAGGTGAGGGTGTGAGCCAGCGAGGGGTTCAAGCAACTTATTTCCATTCAGTTCCATTCAGGGAATCAGTAGGCATTTATTGTGCTATTTCATTCAGAAATGGTGTGTGTTTCTATTTCTCATCATGGTTATGAATAAAGTAAGTTCCTTCGTGGGAAAATGTCGGTTAATTCTTCCCTTGCAGGAAACATGGAGAGGCTGTTGCCCACGTCCTTGGGTCTCTAGTATAAGATGAAGAGGATTGTGTGGAGAGATCCGAGGGTCGTGGCGGATGGGTCATCTCCACAGGCAGAGCTCAGCCAGGGAAGCACCGAGGGGTGTTCAGAGCGGCTGACGCAGCACACAGGATAATCCTTCCTTTATGCTCTGTGCTGGGCAGGCTGTTCATGGCATGCTTTGCTAAGACAGGCCTTTCATCAAAGAGTCCATGGCAGAGGTCAGAAGACGGTCACAGAGGTCCCTAAATGTGGAAAATGAGAGCTATGATGAAGGCAGTTCTTCTCAAGTGGTCCTGGGCTAGAGACCCCTCCATGGGAACTTGTGACACATGCAGATTCCTGGGCTTCACACAGAACTCCCAAGTCAGAGCTGGGACGGTGGGGCCCTCACAGTCTGCATGGCTTCAAATACAGGGAGACAGGGAGTTATTTAGTTATTTCTTTAAACAGTGCTCTGGATTTTGGTGCAAGGAAAAAAAAGAACACTTTTTAAATTATTCATGTCTTCATTTTCTCAACAGCCCCAAACAATAGATAATACAGGGGAATTTCTGTTTCTGTTTCAGAGGTCAAGTGAAACATGAACACTATTTTAGGAGGTAAGGCTTTGGTCTTCTATATTTCCCTTCATCAGGAAGGGCTTATTTGTAAGCTCGCCTCTGGAGGGGCTGGGAGCAGAACAGGTCTGTGTGCTTTGCTGTGGGGGTCACAATGGCTTCATCTCTTCCCTGAACTTCTCTATGGCCTGCCCAGGATTTCGGGAGAATCACCCTTTCAGTGCCAATGAGTGCAGCTACTTCTCCACCCATCTTTGGGTTCCAGGATGCGGTATTCCCAGCGGGGATGGGATGGCTTTGATATGGGTGTATATTAATCCTGGAAAATGGTGCCTTACCCTAGGTGGGTTTCACTCTGAGCTGGCACCTCCTCTGTGCCTTCAGCTCCCTGCTCCATCTAGACAGCTTCTGGATGGGTTAGTGTAATGTGGTGGTTGACAAGTGAATCCACCACCCTACACCTCCTTTGCTGTGTGGAAGAGTTGGGGTTCTGTTGTGATCCTGAGCAGTGGGGA
The DNA here is from genome assembly GCA_004024765.1 of Zapus hudsonius. Taxonomy (NCBI): domain Eukaryota; kingdom Metazoa; phylum Chordata; class Mammalia; order Rodentia; family Dipodidae; genus Zapus; species Zapus hudsonius. The sequence goes on from PVHP010007593.1 coordinate 31,251, forward strand.
GCCGCTGTTAGCTCTTTTTCTTTGATGTATGTATATGATGTGTGTGTGTGTGTGTGTGTGTGTGTGAGAGAGAGAGAGAGAGAGAGAGAGAGAGAGAGAGAGAATATGTGTGGAGGTCAGAGGATAGCCTTGGGTGTTGGTCCTTGCCTTACCCCTTGTTCTGAGATGCTACTGTTTTGTCTTCTATTTTTATGATCAGCTTTCTGGAATTACAGACATCCACACTGTGGTGTTTAGCTTTATGTGAGTTCTGAACACAGGTACTCACACAACAGGTGATTTATCCACTGAGCCATCTCCCTACCCCCTGTTAGCTCTTAAACAGTAGATCTGCTGGGGCCCTTTGAGCAGAAAAAGGCCCAACTATGCCACAATCACATTTGTGTCTGTGAGGTAACCTCTGGCCTTTGCTAAATGAAAGCAATATATAGAGCAGACACCCTGGGGAGACAGCTGGTCTACCTGAAGGGTAGCGTCACACGAGGACCTAGCACTCACCTCTGTTGCTCAAGGGCAGGGAATTCTGCCATAATGACCTGACCACATGAAGACCTGAGTTGGATTACAAAAGTGCATGTAAAAAAATCTATTCATGGTGGCATGTGCTTGTAATTCTTGTGCTGGGGAGGCAGAGACGCTCGCTGACCAGCCAGTCTAGCCCACTCAGGAAGTTCCAGGCCAATGGGAGGCAGGTCTCAGGTGGATGGCACCCGTTGTAGTCAACTTCAAGCTGCCAGCAGAAAACACCTGATCGAAAGCAGCTTATGGGAGGAAAGGGTTTATTTTGGCTTACAGACTAGAGGGGAAGGTTCACCATGACAGGGAAAATGACAGCATGAGCAGAGGCTTGACATCACCTCCTGGCCAACATCAGGTGGACAATAGCAACAGGAGAGGGTGCCAAACTGGCAAGGGGAAGCTGGCTATAACACCCATAAGTTCACACCCAACAACACACCTTCAACAAGGTTCCAATTCCAAAATTACCATCACCTGGGAATCAAACACATATATGCATCCCCCAAACATGTTTCTTGCACACACATGAAGACACACACAAATTGTGAGGTCTAATACTGCAGACAAAGTGGAGAATAAATAACAAGAGGTCATTTAGAATTTCTGTTCCTATTCTCTCTTGGAAACCCACAGATCTATTTACTTCATCCCCCTTTCCCTAAACACCTCACACCTTCCTAAGAAGGAGAAGGCTCAGGAATTGCAGGTATAGTAAAGGTCCCTCCTCCCTCCACCTGGACCGAAAGCACTTCCAGCAGAAGAGCCCACTGGATGGAAGCATGGTGCAGAAACCTTGTTTGTTACAGACCCACCGTGAGGCTCCAGCCCCACACTGATACAGCAAGTTTTGCCCAGCCTCTCTGGGTGGAGTAGCTGGCTCTCTGCTCATAGAAACTTGCCGATTGAGACTCTGTCTTGGAGGGGTTCTTTTGGTCCCTGTTCTCTTTGGCTACGTGTGACTTGGGTACTGGAGACTGTGCCCATCTTTGGGGCTGATGGCATTTGTATCCTCCCTACAAGGCTGAGGAACTCTCAGGGGATCCAGCTGATTAGACAGCCCCTCTATAGGCCCGTTTCTTTGACAATGTGATCCACTCACAAAGGTTCAAGTCCGTCAGTCTATTTCTCTGGCAAGATGCTGGCCAGTGAGCTCACCTGGACTGCCCTGGCTGACATCTGTCTGTGTGGACCCTGTATCACTGGCTCATCTTCTTTCTCCCAGTGCAGTAGAGCTGGCTTGGGTGGAAGGCATTGCCCTTATTCTGATTTTTGCCAGCTGAACCGGCTCTTGTGATCTAAGAACTCTTTGGAGAAGTAATTGGGAACAGATTGAGGTTAGCCTTTCTTCCTGCCAAGGTGCTCTCTCTTCACAGCCCCTGCTATTCATGGCTTCATCTTGGGTCCTAGAAGAACTTGGCTTTTTCACCTCCTCAGACTGTGCATGCTGGGGTTCGGCATCCCTGTGGAGAGTCACCATCCCTTCTGCCTTCTGCCTTGGCTTGCTTTGTTTATTCTCACTAGGCTTTGTGGCCAGGGTCAGTGAGCAGCCAGGCAATCCCAGCTGTCACGTTGATGCCATGTTCCCTGCTGGGCATGAGAGAAGCTTGGAAGGTGGTACCACAGGTACCTGAAGTGAGAATCATCACCCACTTACAGCTCTTGCTGGGGTGTGGGTGGAAGGAGCTGTAGGGCTTGTCCTGGGATTGCGTCCCATGTGACCCATGCTTGCCTTTAGTCTGTGTGTGTGTGTGTGTGTGTGTGTGTGTGTGTGTATAAGTTTATATATATGTTGTGATGGTTAAGTTTTGTTGTCAACTTGACCTTTCAAGTAATCTTAGGTGGGTCTCTGAGAATATTTACAGGAAGGCAGCCTCTCAGCAAGGGGCAAGATGTAAGGAAGCTCAAAGAAGCTAGAAGTTAACATCCTTTCCTGTGTGGGCAGTGCAGGAAGAAAATTCCAGAGACTCAGGAAGCCATTAAGTCTGGGGAAGGATTGTAAGACCCCCCCAAGACTATATAAAGGGGAAAGTATTCTCTCCTTGGCCCTCCTGCCTGTTCCCTGTTTTGTGTGTGTGGTGTACATGATGGGTTTTTCTCTCTGCTTGGACCTGTGAAAGTAGAGCAGCCTCTTTTGCATTCTGGAACTTCCTCTGTATCTATAGCTACAAATAAATACCTTCCTCCCCCAAATCGTGCCTGGCTTGAAGATTCATCCCAGCAGCATGTGGCTGACTATGACATATGTGTGTATATATATACATATATATATATATGTATATATATATACACATATTAACAGACTATACTCTTATACTCTCTTATCCCCTTGCCCCTGCTTCTGTTTCCCTGGGGCCCTCCTCAGTGGGGTCATGTATTCACTGTGAGGTCATGAAGGCCTCAGTTAGTCTCTATATGACAGCAGGGATTATGCCTCAGGGTACTCCTTCCCACTCTGTGGCTCTTACAATCATTCAGTCCCCTCTTCCTAAATGTTCCCTGGACCATGGCAGACCTATTGGCAGTCTGATTTAGTGTTCAGTTCTTCATAACCTCTGGAGTTCTGCTTTGGTTGGCTTTGATTGATCAGTGTGTCTGTCACCATCATGCTGGAGCTGGTTGTCAGGCTAGCAGTAAGAGCAGTGTTTCTGGCATCACTTCCATTGCACGTTCTCCTGGGCCCTGGCAGATATGGAAGAGGTGGTGAGTGTCATGGGCAGTTGGCTATCTTCTTGTCTTGTTGATAGATCTTGGTTCTCTTCCATTTTTTTCTGCCATCTATGAAATAAAGTAGATTTTCTAATCCAAAGTGAGAGTGGTTTGGGTTAAAGAGGACATGCAAAGTCATTTAAGAGATTTCTGTTGTGCGAGCTCTCTCTTCTCCTAAGAGCAGCGGGGGCTTCTCTCTGAAGTCTGAGTTTCCTGACTATGGGATTCTACTCGGTTTCCAGTACCTGATATGACTTCTCTCCCACTGAGCAGACCTCACGCCCAATCAGAGAACAGTTGGTTCCTGACAGAGGCTGTGTGCCACCATTGCACAAGTGTGCACTTCTTTTAGGAGCAGTAGTAATTGAGGTGACTGCAGGAGCTGTGGGAGCAATACACTCCCATGTCACCATTCCTGCCTCTTTTTGGTGATAAAATGGATCTGGGAGGAGTCACCAGGAGGAAGCTGTATCACCAGAGCTGAATTGACATGTGATTTATTTGCTTCTTATTTGTTCTGTGCTTGTGTGTGTCCATGTGTTCCTGTGGGTGTGGGGCCATGTGCACATGGGTGGGCAGAGATATGGAGGCCAGAGAACAACTTGAGATATCATTCCTCAGCAATTCCCTCCACCCTTTGTGAGACAGGGTCTCTCATTGGCCTGAGCTTGCCAATTAGGCTAGACCAGCTGGCCAGCAAGCCCCAGGGGTCCTGCCCCTCCCCCTCCCCACCACATCTGGCTCTTAAAAAAAAAAACACAGGTTCCGGGGATCAGACTCAGGTTTTCCTCCTGCTTACATGGAAAGCATTTAATGACTGAGCCATCTTCCCAACCCTCATAATCATATTTTTTTGCCCAGCCTTGGTTTTGCCCAAGCTGGCACACATGTAGAGAAACTGTGCATGGGGAGCATGGGCGTCCATTGTCCTTGAGGGTGGGTGAAGCTTGTGGGGTGGTGAGATCTTTTCCAAACTGTGAGTCTCCCTGTGGCTAAGGCCCATTTCACTGGAACAGGTCAGTGTGGATCTGGCTTCTTCACGGTTTGCTGAAGAATGTACTAGAATAGATAGAGCCTGCTGGCCAGAATCCAAAGCTCATATAGTCTCCTCAGACCTCTGACTTGTGGAATGAAAATTCAGCTGCTCAATCCAATTGAGATGCAGGTAAACAAGAACAGGCAAGGTGAGTAGGAAAAGGTAAATGAAATCACGAGGCAAATGTCAAGTAGAGGTCACAGTCGAGGTCAGGCCTGAGGTGTGGGGATGCTCTCTGGCTCTCCGCGAGCATTTCCCGCTTTCTTTCTGATGGGATCAAATTCAATTGATAAATGCAAGCAGCTACACCAAAGGGATTTGCGGTGTGAGAGCGGAACAAAGCTCACCTCCTGGCAGAGGAATCCCATCCCTTCACCGGAGACTTGCCTGGGTGGGTCCCGCCTCTGACGGGTTTACAATCCCCAGCCTTAGCCTGGATTCTCTTCATCATCCCAGGCCAACTGCAGTTCCCGGCCTCGCTCACTTCTGCTCAGGGATCAGGTCTCCGAACACATGATCCGGCTAAGGTCTCGGGAGACAGGGAACACAGCGATTTTATTTGCTGACTGCCGGCGTCGGCTCTGACTGGTGAGCTTTCGAATGAATCTTGCTGAGTCTTTATTCTTGTATAGAGGGAATTTTCTCTCAATCCAATAATGTTTCCCAACCCGGCAGTTCCCCCTCTTTTCAGGCAGAAAGCTTATTGCCCAGGAAGGAACTGTGTGAAGAGAAGAGTGAGTCACTGTTCAAACATGGCCGGCTCCCTTCCTGCATACATGTACAGGTTCAATGACACAAAGCCACATCTGTGTTGATTCCTCCTCTCAGAAGCAGCTTATCCGAGGGCTTTTCATGCCAAAATAGTGAGTGCTGCTTGGATTTAATGCAAAACAAAAAGTAGTATGGCCAGGGTTCTCCCTATTCTCTGGCAGGGGAGTGGCACCCTTGGGCTCCTACCAACTTCTTCTTCTTCTTCTTCTTCTTCTTTTTTTTTTTTTTGTTTTTTCAAGGTAGGGTCTCGCTCTAGCCCAGGCTGACCTGGAATTCACTATGTAGTCTCAGGGTGGCCTTGAACTCACTGCGATCCTCCTACCTCTGCCTCTAGAGTGCTGGGATTAAAGGCGTGCGCCACCACACCCGGCTCCAGCTTCTTTTTAAGAAGTGTGAGTCATGATCCCTGCAGGCCCTGTGAAGTTGGCAGTCTGGGGGAGTAATGATTCTGAGACATGAAGTCACAAGCCAGAAGTGAAGCAAGGCTGTGCTGGGCTGAACACCAAAGAAGCAGAGCCCAGGCTCTGGTGCTAAGGTGTTTCTGGTAGGCTGCTTAGAGGTAAGCCTGGGTATGTGAAATACCTCCTTGGTACCTCAGGTCTCTAACTGTGAGTGGAAGTTCATAAGAGTACCTAAAAATGGAGAATCAGTTAGTTCTTTCTCTGCACATGTGTCGAGTACATGCCAGAGGGATCAGCATTGGGTCTATCCTAGGTCACTGCCATCTTGTTTTCTGAGACAGGGTCTTGCTCTGAACTTGGAGAGCAGCAAGCCCCACAGTGGCTCCTGTCTCTGCTGCTCCAGCCTTGGGATGGTGTGAGCACACTGCCACGCCCCATTTGCACATGAGTCCTGAGGATCTGAACTCAGGTCCCCATGCCTGTACGTCCAGTGCTTTAACCACTGAACCATCTCCTGAGCCCCATTACGTTAGTTCTTCACCCAAAGTCCCTGGCAGAGTGTGCGCCTTCTAGTAAGCACAGAATCTGAAGCTCTTTTCCCAGGTCGACAGGGCTTGTGCTATTCATTAACAAGCCCACTTAACTAGTCAGTTGAGCAGAGAGGGAGCATTGAGGGTCCTCCCTCTATGATACAGGCAAACATCAAGGTTCTCCCTCTGGCAGCAAATCCATGTTTTGGATCAGTTCGTGAGCACTTTGGTCCATGAAGACAGCTTTGGGGCTTCTTGTGGCTCAGAGGGATGGTCCCTAAAGTAAAGGATGGGCTGCAGTGTCCCCACACGTTAGCGCAAGACGTTGAGGGTTGACCAGGTTCATTAGCGCTGGACTCGGGGTCAGATGACAAGGGTTCCCAGGAGCATTCCTCTCCCTCAACCCACAGAGCCAGTTGTTAAAGGCCTATCGGGGTTTTCATCAGTCTTGGTTTTTCTCAGGATTAAAAATAAATTAAGTAGTGGATTTTGGGTACATGGGCTCTAATGCCCTGACTAATTTGTCTTGAAGGAGAGAAACTATCCAATTGGAATGGAAATTGACAAAAAAGCTGCATTGAATCCATCAGTTAATCAACAGGATGTATTGGCAAGGTGATTAACTCTACTAGAAGGTCATGGATCTCGCCAGCTCTGGTTCACATCTAAATAAAGGTGTTTGGAAGTGTGGCTCCCCCCCCCACACACACTTCATAGATCTGTGTGAGGGAACCATCCCTGAGGGGGGAGAATGTACATCACATTCATTCCTTAAAATATTGCCCATTTGTTACACTCAAATCACCCCGATCACATTTTGGAACATATACTGCACACTCAGAAACACAAATTTACATAGATGCACAGAGACTAAAACTCACATCTTGTCATACATAAAGTCTCACAAACATAGACACACACACTCATACACACACACACACACACACACACACACACACACACACAAACATAGGGAAGATACCAAGACTCAACCAGATAAGCATGCTTCCACGGTCACACACAGACACACACACCAACCTAGAGTCAATGTAGATACACAGAGTCGCTCTCTCTCTCTCTCTCTCTCTCTCTCTCTCTCTCTCTCTCTCACACACACACACACACACACACACACACACACACAGAGTCACATACATACATCCAGAGTAACACGCCAACACATGGGGGTCACACACAGACATGGAGTCAACAGTTACACAGAGGCACACACAATCTCTGAATTCTCTTGAGAAATTCTACATGAGGATTTGATCTAGGACAGAGCTCTCTCCATCATTGGGAAGACTGGTATCTTGAGAAGGAAACTGGTACTGAGCCATCCATCAGCATCTGTCCATGCTTCTGCGTCACACTCGTTCAAGTGATGAACTGCCACTGTCCCCAGACCCTGCCCCATGGTCCTGTTGGATTGTATAATAGACCTCAATAATGTTAAATGAGCTATTATGCACTGTCACATAATTATATATTTAGGACATATGTATGGCTGAAAAGGAAATCCCCAGAAAAATGTTGGGACAAATTGCAGAGCCATTTCAGTGACTGACTGTATTTCAGCTTCAGGGCTTCAGACATTCTGTCTTTTTCCCCAGAGTTCCCACATCCATTAGGTAATGTTCTGTAATTATTCCAGAGTTCCCACATATGGTAGATAATGTTCTAGAATTAGTGAACACTTGATTTCTCAATCAAAGCTGTCTTAAGAAAGTGACAAACCCATTTTCCTGATCTTTTCTTTTTGAGACTCACAGCATGTAAAAATGTCAACCCACTGATTTTCTTGGATGGGGGTTTTCCTTGACTTTATTTGGTTCAAAAATAATTTAAAAAACTAAAAAGTAACAGCAGTTCCCATGTCCTGAGTTCTTGTTTTGTGCAAGGACAATGGAATAGGTCTTTCTTACCTTGTTTTAATCTTTACAATACACTTACAGATAAGCCATGAGCTGTATGCAGGTCCTGAGGTTGTGGGCACTTAGGGACAGAGGGCCAGTAAATAGTGGAGTCGTGATTAGAGCTGAGTTAGCTCATCTGATGTTTAGCAATAACGACAGCTATTCTATTTGTTTCCTGGAGTATCTTTACAAGTGTTAGCTCATTGATCCTCACAACAGTTTTGAGTGTGGATTTAGGACAGATGGCAACCCTAAAGTTCAGAGAGATTGTGATTTACCTGGACACAACCCTGGGGGAGCCTGCTGTGGATGAACAATGCCAGTGTGCAAGTTGTGCACTTCGACTCCAATTCTACCTCTCATGCACAATCCAGCACAGGAAAGCAAAATGACAGATTAATAGCCATACAAGAGCACTTACAGCATTGAGGTGGCCTCTTCCCTGCCCCCAAGCATGAGCCAGGACAGAAAGGGGTTCCTCTGTGAGGCAGAGCTCCTACTGACCTTTCAGTCATAGCTGCTTAACACCTCCTCTGCCCACAACCCACACGTACCCCAGGAGGACTCTGCAGGCATGGGCTCTGGCCATGGTGCCCATTTCTGGCCATCATTTTCTCTGCTGCTTGCAGCATGGCTGGGTGAATGGGCTGGAGATGGAGGGACCTGGTTCAGAGAGGCACTAGGCACTGTCCAGCCAGGGGACCTGAGGGAATCTGAGGAGCTAGAGTGTCACAGAGTCTTCGCTTGAGCCCAGCCTCATCTATGAGGGGTGGGTGGCTGTGAGGTGGGGCTGAGCCATCTGCAGGCCTGGTCACATCAGGGACTCGGTGTCGGCTGGATAGCATTAAAGGAAGTCAGTTTAATCTTCAGAACCAGCTCAGAGGTACAGAGGGTGGATATATAACCTCTGTCCATTCATTTAATGTATGATTGATGTCATTGCTGCAGTTACACTTGAGGAAATGACGGTTCATAATGGAAGTCCTGGCAAGGTTTCTTCCTAATCAGCAAAACAGGGGTTGGAGGGCTCGAATGCGGTCCCCTCGCCAGAGCCTCTTAATTTATGAGAGATGTTAAATTAAGATGCTGCCAGATAGTCGAGTACGGGAAGCGACACAATAAGTCATCGGGCTGTGCTGGGTTTTCTTTTTCATTTGACAAGCACAGGAAGTGGCCATTCGCCAAGCCATCCAAGAGCATGTCTGATTGTTGTGCTACGTGCCCAGTTTCTTGAGTAGCTCTGGTCTCTAACAGGACAGGCTAAGGGGGTGTCAACGCACCCAGGGGACAGGAGCCGAAGTATTCAGGAGCCAGAAACAGGTGTCAGGGGTACAGGTAAGGCTTGCTTGCTTCAGGTTTCCTTGGGACTGGTTCAGGTGGTCCTAACCCTTCTCAGGTATGTCAAAATTTCTGAAAAAACAACTTTAGGCATAGGAATGAAGAACTTGTAAATCCTTCATTGCTTCCTTGGCTCTTTCCTAGCTTGGCCAGTTCAGTTCAGTGAGGTTTCCCACTTGTCATTTCTGGAGGAGGGCTAAGGTGAACTACAGATTTGAGCAAGACCATTGCCTGCCGACTGTGGCCTTCTCCTCAGCTTTCTGCACCCCAGGCCTGGCCATGGAACTGGGGGTGAGCTCCCAGGACTCTTGGGAGATCTGCTAAGCCAAGGGTCTTCGGAGAACAAAGAGAACAAAGACGTACACACACTCCATGCATGCGGTTCATGTGAACACTCTCAGAGCTTATAGGCAGTGTGGGGACTTTGAGAGGTGTGTGTATTTTGCTGAAAATGTGACTGAGAAGATATTAGGTAACTAAAGTCAGTCTCCCAAGAATGTCCTGAACTGGAGTCCTCTTCCTACCCAGCCCGTGTGACAGGCCTGTGGCTTTCCCTTTCAGTAGTCTTTTTTTTTTTTTTTATCTTCTTTTCTAACCTGGCCAGAAACTGATGTCCAAGTTCCCTGACATAAATACTTTTGTGCTTTAAAAAGAAGTATTATTTCTTTAATTTTTCTTAATTTTTATTTTTTTGAAGTAGGGTCTCACTCTAGCCCAGGCTGACCTGAATGAAATTCACTATGTCGTCTCAAGATGGCCTTGAACTCACAGCAATCTTCCTTCTTCTGCCTCCCGAGTGCTGGGACTAAAGGTGTGAGCCACCACTCTTGGCTTTATTGCTTTAATTTTTATTTTATTCACATATGTAATGTATTTTGATGATATTTACCCCTTTTTATGTCCCCCTCCCCAAAAGCCCTTCCTCCCAACTAAAGCCTGCCCTCTTTCATGTGTCGATTTTTATCATTTATTTTTGTGACCCACTGAATGAAGTTAGGGTTGTTTGCATGATCATGGATGAGGTGTTATGTATTGGAGTACTTACCAGTAATTACATCACTGAAAAATATTCCTCTCTCCCAACAACCTTTAACTACCAATGGCTCAACATGGAAGGAGTGGGGGTGTCATAAACCCCTCCCTCATCAGCGATGCAGAAAGCCAGAGCTGCTGGGAGCTCATGAGTGTAATAGCCATGTTGTGTGTCCAGAAGACAGCCTTCTCCAGCGCTCTTCCTTTCTTCCAGCTCTGACATTCTTTCCATGCCCTCTCCCATGATGCTCCCTGAACTCTGGAGGGGCTAAGCACACTGTTGCAGTGACCTTCTCATGGCTGGGACAAAACCTGACCAGAAGCAGCTAATGGAAGGAAAGGGTTTATTTCAGCTTACAAGTTTGGGGGGAAGCAGCATCATAGTGGGGAACCCATGGCTGGGGCAAACAGCCAGGCAGGAAGGAAGCAGTCAGAATGAGCAGCTCTGGCACCCAGTGGGTGGAGCTAACAAACCTCATGGTGGGTTCACTTCCTTCCCAGTGAAACGCCTCCTCCAGCAAGGCTCCTCCTCCCAAAGGCTCCACCAGTTGGGAATCAGGTATGAGGCTTAAACACAAACCCATGAAACTATGGGGGAGACTTTGCATTCCAGCCTTGGAATACCCTACAGTGGAAAAAAAGTGTTATGTTTTAAATCAAGAGAAAAGACATTGACGAGATATCTCCCAGGCTTACTTGCACTTCAGGATCTCTGGAACATTCTGCTGTGTGTCCATGTGCATCCATGACACTCATGTGTGTAGAATGTGGAAGTCTGTGAGGATGTTTTGAGGCAACCTGAGGAATTGGCACGTGCACAGCCTCTGCGCGTGTCCTTCACCAACAAAGTCACTCTGATGTCATCTGCCTTGGAGATTTTCAGTCTCTTTGCCGCAGTCTTCTCCCATTTGAGATTTCTGAGTTGTCTAGACAGGTGTGTTAGCGCAGTGAGTAGCAGTCAGATAGGTTTTGTTGCTCTAACAAGCAACCATGTCTTGCCACGTCCATTTCGGAGGGGCAATCAGGCACAATCCTACCAAGTGTCTGGAAGATGGGAAGCCAGAACTATCACAAAAAGAGCAAAGACTGGGATCCAGGGTGCTGACTTTGCATTGGAGAGTCCTTCAGTTTGGGCAGGTCCTTGGAGACCTCTGTCCCCTCACAATCACGGGAAGATAGTGATGTCTCTTTGGCCTGGCAGCAGAAAGCTGGCACCTCTGTTTTCCTCAGACGCTGTGACTGTTTCCTTGGTTTTCCAGCAGTTGGAATTTCCTTTGTCAAATAACAGTAAATCGCACTGGTGGGTTTGGAGTGGCCTCACATCTTTGAACTCTGGTGCCAGCAGCCCATAGCTGCTCTGATGCCACTCAGGCCTCAGGGTCTTCTGACTTCTGGCTCCCTTGTCCCCCATTCTGGTGTTTTTCGTCTCCTGGGGCACAGGGCTTGTTGAAATCCAATGGAGAAGAATCAAGGGCAAAGTAATTGAATGGGGCCAATGCCTTCTCTTTAGAAGTTATTAGAAACGAGCACTCCTGTTCATTCCTAGTAAGTCTGTGACCCGTCAGGTGTGCCCACGCACGCTGCAATCTAGCACTTGGGAGGTGAAGGCAGGAGGATGTCGAGTTTGAGGGGAGCTTGGGCTACATAGTGAGTTCAAGGTCAGTCTAGGCTACAGCACAAGACCCCGTCTCAAAACTAAAGCAAAACAAATAGAAAACCAAGGAAATGGCTGTGGTGTGTGAAGTGGGCTGGTGACAGCATTTAAACCTTATCACACCCCACGTGGGAGTCCATCAGGCATCTTGGCCTCACCATTCACTCACACTGGGGTCTGCGGGCGTGGTGACTAAGCAGGTGTTGACTGACACTTGGATATCAGGGATGGAAAATGTCTGCAGGGGCTCAGGAGATGGCCGGCGGGTAAAGCACTTTCCATGTAAGCATGAGGAACTGAGTGTGCATCCATGTAAAGCCATCCCAGCCTGGGCTGCATTAGCTTTCGCCTATGTTCACACCTGTGCCATGGGGTACATGGTCCACATTCAGATTAAGCAAGGACATGTCTGCATGGAAATGGTCCTGAGAATTCAGACAGTGACTGGGCCTTGAGGCAGGAGAAGAGCTGTTCTCACTGGGAAGACCTTCTGGAGTCGGTAGCTTTTCCCAGGCCACTGAGGCTATCTGGGACCATTGACTGTATTTTTCCTGGATTATTGAATTTGTCTCATTTGGAGGAAAACGGTTCTCAGGAGTTAATGGCGTTAAGATGTGGCCCAGGCCTCTTGGCTGGTAGATCCTCAGTGAAAGCAGATGGCCACTGTGGTATTAAAACTGAATACTGCAGTAAAGCTTTTAATTGAAAACAATTGGACCCTGCTGGATGGTAATTACCCTGGCTGCTTGCAAATCATACCCCGCCTGATGCCATCGAAGGAGCTCGGAGCGGGAGGGCACGAGATCTGCTTGACGTGCATCTAATAAGGACAGTGCTCCCCGAAGTCCTTGCTCTGGGGATCTTTCAGGAAAAAGAGTGAAAGATGAGCCACTGAATGTGCCATAGCAAGAACTGAAGAGACAGGGCTGGAGAGATGGCTCGTGGTAGCCCTGGTGCATTCTCTTCTCTCTCTCTCTCTCTCTCTCTCTCTCTCTCTCTCTCTCTCTCTCTCTGCTTGAAAATGAATAAATAAATAAAATATGTTTTTAAAAAAAAGAACTGAAGAGACAAAGCATCTATTTAGGAAACAACCTACCGGGCTCCCGTTTACTGTGAGAACATTGAAATTCCATCCACCTCCAAGAAAAGTGATATTTTAAATACTTCTTTCTTGGCCCGTGGTGAAAATCCATAATGAGGAGGTCACAGAGCCTTAAAGTCACTTCTAAGTTGACAGCTTTCACATTGTGACCTGGCCAAGGGACCAGGTGACATTTATGTGTAGCTATTAACTACTTGGGGCAGAGATGTTACCATTCTTTTAATAATAATTCTTAGTATTATTTTAAATTCTCATTGATAACCTCTACAAATATAGACAATATTCCATGACCACAACCCCATTCCAATACAATTCTTTGTCCCCATTTGCTGTCCCCCTCCAGTATCTCCCCTGCCAGTTGAATTCCTGTTTCTTCTGTCTAGTCCTGGGTCTGTTTTGATGTTATTATTTTTCCCTCTCCTATTATGCAGGTCTCGTGTCAGCCGCTGTGAAGTCATGAATGCCATGGCCACTTTGTGTCTGGAAGATAGTATTCCAAAGCTTTCCTCTCCTTCCTTTGGCTCTTACATTCTTTCTGCCAGCTCATTATTCCACAATGGTCCCTGAGCCTTGGAGGATGTGATAGAAATGTCTCATTTAGTGTTAAACACTCCACTGTCACTTCTTCTCAGCACTTTGGTGAGTTTTGAGTTTCCCCAGAGGTCACCACTATCTGAAAAGAGCAGCTGTTTTAACCAAAAATGAGAGTTAGCAGTAATATATAGGCATAAACATAGGGCAGTTTGGTAGGCATAACTTTTCCATTAACCAGACAACAGTAGTAGTTTTCCCCTAGGGCTCATGACCTCCACAGTCATAGGCTTTTGGTTAGTTGTTCAGTGCCATGGGCTGGGGAGATGACTCAGCAGTTAAAGGTGGTTGCTTGCAAAGCCCACTAGCCCAGGGTTGGATTCCCCAGTGCCCATGTAAAGCCAGATGCACAAAGTAGCCCATATATCTGGATTCCTTTTCAGTGGCAAGAATTCCCTCCCCCAGAACAGGCCTTAATTCCGATCTTAAAGCAGTTAGTTTCCCCCATAACACACATGCTGCCATTGCACCAGCCAGCACATTTGGTCTGTCTGGCTAGGCATGAGGCTTGCAGTGTCCACTGCTATTTAAGGTCATTGATGACTTTTATCCCCCAATAGGCTCATAGCCCTTTTGTAAAAAAATAAAAAATTATTTGCAAGCAGAGAGACAGACAGAGAGAATGGGCACACTAGGGCTTCCAGGCACTGCAAACAAACTCCAGATGCATGCACCACTTTGTGCATCTGGCTTTACATGGATACTTGGGAAATGAACTCAGATCATTAGGCTTTGCAGACAAGCCATCTCTCCAGCCCTGCATAGCTCTTTCTAGAATCTTGACAGCTAGTCAACAAGGAGGAGCTTGAATTGTTTTTATTTTTGCAGTGCTGGGGAGTAAGCTCAGGACCTGGTAAATGCTAGCAAAGTGTCCTAATCTGAGACACACGCCAGTCTTTGAGGTATAATAATATTCTAATGGACTCAGTTTGGGTGATGTTATGCTTGGAAGTGTTGACCACATGTTTCCTCTCAGCCTAAACAACCATCTGTCTTACAGTGGAGCACTGAGGTGGGGAGGGGTGGCAAAAGGTCCCAGAAAGCTATTAGCTCATTGGTTCCCAGCAATCACCCCTGAGGTACTCACTGGAGATCTCAGGACCAATGTCTGAGCAGCTCTCACAGGTTTCTAGTCTGGGGCCATGACCTAGAGATTAATTTTTAAAATTAATTTATATATTTTCAAGAAAAGAGAGAGAAAGAGAGAGAGAGAGAGAGAGAGAGAGAAAGAGAGAGAGAGAGACTGAGAGAATGGATGCTCCAGGGCTTCTAGCTGCTGCAAACAAACTTCAGATTCCTGGGCCACTTTGTGCATCTGGTTTTATGTGGGTACTGGGAAAATGAACCTTGGTTGTTAGGCTTTGCAGGTAAGCACATTACTCACTGAGCCATCTCTCTAGCCTGCGACTAATTTTAAAAAGTGATATACATATTGTGTATGTCTGATGTGTGTGTGT
The DNA here is from genome assembly GCA_004024765.1 of Zapus hudsonius. Lineage (NCBI taxonomy): Eukaryota > Metazoa > Chordata > Mammalia > Rodentia > Dipodidae > Zapus > Zapus hudsonius. The sequence goes on from PVHP010007593.1 coordinate 46,304, forward strand.
GGGAGGGGGGAAAGAGAGAGAGAGTTTGGGGTTGTGTGCATGCCACAGCACATGTGCAGAGGCCAGAGGACAACTTCAGGTGCTGCTCCTCTCTTTCCATCTTGTTTTAGGCAGGGTCCCTTGTTACTTACCACTTCCTTCACCAGGTTGACTGGCCTCGTGCTTCAGGTGGTTCTTCCGTCTCTGCCTCCCTTGACACCACAAGTCCACTTGAATTGCAGACGATTATGCTGCCGTCTCTCCAGTCCTCAAAGAGACTTCTGACGCCCCTTTCTATTGCTCTTGACTGTTGGCCTTGCTCGTCTGAGCTGTTGAACAGCACTGACTGACACTTCAGGGAATGAAGACAAAACCAGTGGACTCTCACCACTCTGTTCCCTTGAACTTGTTACTTAATCATGGTGCTCTGGTGCGGCTCTTCATGCACGGGAAAGAGAAGCCCTCCCTGTTGAGAAGAGAGAACATTAAGAAGCGATTTGGTGGCGAGGGCTCTGCCTTAGTCATTGGACTGCCATTACCCTGAGGCTGGTTAGTGACTGGCAGAGGGACCTTGTTGTAAAAGGCAGTCCAGCCCTTCTGGCTTGCTTTTTGGAGATCTCTTACCCTTCCGTCTTGAACGCTGGGAAATATCACAAGCTCTGGTCCAGTAACACACACGTCCAGCCCTAGTAAACATGCTTTCCTCTTGTGTGTCTCTACCGGTGGACCAGGAAGACAGGATGGCTTCCTTCAGCGTGGGGCAGCCTCAACAAGATCCCACTTGGGCCCAAGGGACCCCGGGCTTGAACATAGCTTGTCAGTCATCCTACTTGTCTGTTCTCTAAGGACAGGGTCAGGCAACAAGAATGAAGGACTGTAAAAGCACTGCTTGCTTCTGGATTTGTTTGGAGGGAGGTAAGGGGAAGCAAGTTAGCCTGAAATATCCCATAATTTCTCACGGGCAGTTAAGATAACTACTTGCTGTTTATATCACATTCTGTAATTGTACAGTGTAATTGCGTCTTATAGGCCCACTATGTCTGTTCTGTAGCATTCCGTTTTATAGGCATTTGAAGGTGTATTTTCTTTTTTATCGATTTGGCATATACCCAGCCATAAACTCTTGCTGGATTGATTGGGCACGAGAGTAACACTGAGGCATTTAGTGCATTGATTCGTAATCTACAAAAGTCTTTACTGTGGTTCTGCATATATTTATTACCAGGGTGTAAGCAATGGTAACATGAGCAGGATTTGGGGGGTACGTGTGTTCCTGTAACTGAAAAGTTCATGTGTTTGCTCTTTCGAGAGGTGCAGCCCATGTGTTCCAGTCACCTTCATGGTGCTGGGACAAAGTACGGACCAAAAGCAGCTGACGGGAGGAAAGGGTTTATGTTGGCTCACTGTCTCAAGAGGAAGCTTCATGAGGGCAGGAGACAGGATGGTGGAGCAGAGGCTGGACATCACTTCTGCCACAGCAGCTGTAGAACAGCAGCAGGAGAGCGAGCCAAACTTTGGCAATAGGGAACTGGCTATAACACCCCAAAGTCTGCTCTCATCAACACACCTCCTCCAGCAAGGCTCCAATGCCCAAAATGCCACCCGCTGAGGACCAAGCATTCAAAGTACCTGAGTTTATGGAGAACATTCCACATTCAAACTACCATATCATGGAGTCTAGACCAAGAGCAGGGCACAGAAAGCGGTCTCTGGTGGACTGCCTTCAAGCAGGACTGTACAGCTTCATGGCTTCCATGTGTGGTCCAGGTGTGGCTCACAGCACTGCAGGCTTATGACTGACACTGCCGATCAGGTGAATCTGGGGAGGTTATTGTTGAATCTTCTAGAAAAGAATGCATCTAAATGATGCATTTCCTCCACCTTTATTTAACTTGAGCAATGAATGTGTTGTGTATTTATTGGCAGTCTAGAGTTCCTCTCCTGAGAAGTGTCTATATATTCATTCACCTATTTGTAGATTGGATTATTCATTCTTTTGGTACTTAAGTTTCTGGGGTTCTTTAGAGAATATAAACAGAACCACCCATTGGGTGAATATCAGGCAGATGCTTCTCCTGCTCTGTAGGCTGTCCTGTCACCCTCATGGTGGTTTCTCTAAAGTCAGCGTACAATGGAGTCACCTGCACACCCGTGTCTATTGCAGACTATTTACATAGCCACGTTATGGACTCAGCTTAGCAGCCTGTCCACAGATAGATGGATAAAGAAAACATGGCGCATCTATACAAGGGACTGCTGTTCAGCCATAAAGAAAAATGAAACCATGTCATTTTCAGGAAAATGGGTGGAACTGAAGACCCTCATGTTAAGTGAAATAAATCAGAGAGACAAGTACCTCGTGCTTCTCTCAGGACAGAAAGTCAAGCAAAATGACGTGAGAGTGGGAGGACTCTACTAGGGAAAAGGAGAGGACAGGGACGGGGAGGAGGCAGAGGACAGCAGTGGACATGAGCATGACCATGGTGCATATTGTGTTTGTGTGGTGGTTCGAATGTAAGATGTCCCCCATGGACTTGGATGCTGGTGATTAGATTTTGTACTCCATCCCCAGGCGGTGAGCCTTGGGGGAGTGGGGGAGGCCTGCTGAAGGAGGTGTGTGCCTGGGGGTTGGACTTTGGGGTTTATAATTCAGCTTCCCTTTTCAGTGACAGCTAGTCTACTCACTCTTGCTGCTTCCTTCCAGCAGGTATGACAAGATGTGACACCCGCTGCCTGTTCTTGACATACTTTCCCCACCATGATGAAACCTCCCTCGGACCTGTAAGCCAAAACAAACCCTTTCCTCCCATAAGCTGCTTCTGGTCACGTGCGTTGTCTCAGCAACCAGAAGGTAACTGTTACAGCATGTATGAACATTTCACAATGACATAATTTTATTACTATGCATGATAAATATATATAAATGAGAGACTTTTTCTTTTATATATATATTTATTGTCCATAATGAGTTACATTATTTAGTGGGCAAACAATGAGTTGTTATCCCCAATTCCCCAATGCCCCCCCATCCCCAATCAGCTGGATATCCTCCTCCGTGGGCTGTCTGTATCAGTCCTTGTGGCAGGGGACCATGGATAGCGTAGTACTCAGCCTGGTCCTCCTGGCCCAAGTGTGTTGTTACTGAGGGGTGCCATGCCTCTGGATAGTCT